>CAXHSM010000004.1:882500-963000 GCA_964019185.1 Maratus speculifer
TCTTAATATACTTTATTAAATAACATCACGATTGAATGCCTAATTTAAACACATTTTTCTGAAATTTCTTACAAAGTCTAAAAAGTCCCCTCCCCTGGCATGTCCCCTTGCCGGTTTCAATTTAACTTTCAAACAATACATATATTTTTTCCGCCAGATGCTTAGCTAAAGTATGTTTAATTAGAAGTTAAGTAATTATACTTACGTATTATAAAATAAAAAATAAAATAATTTTGTTAATTTCAAATAATTTTTAAAATTAACTTTTGTCCCGCTTTTTTTGTGTCTCTCCCCTGTCAAATTTCGTTCCGCTGAAACAAATATAAATTCAAGGATGGCTATATTGGAAGTAGTGCTTAAGGACATCTATCGGCTTGAAGTTGACAATACTAAACGCGCAACCCATTTAAGCGTCACCATTTTTAGTTATTGCGACGAAACCGTGCGGTGTAGTGGTTTCGCACAGTGATCGTGTATCTCCCCTGGTAAGTCATAAAACTTATAATATCCATTTAATTCAATTGCATTTACTGCCCTAATTAAACAATACGGTAATACTTAAAGTGAAATACACAATTAACCGAAAAACTAATTCAGTCAGTTAAAAAGTTTGAATTTACACGAAAATGTCTTTCCCCTGCCGTATTTCCCCTGGCACGATAACTGTCAGGGGAGCGAGTCACTGACCAGAAAAAGTTATAAAATATGTATAAAGTGACTTGCCCTTATATGAAAAAGTAAATAAACGGGACAAAAATCATAATTTAAAGGTTTTTGATCAAACTCAAACTTTTCTTTTTGGCCGAATTCTCCATGTTTTTGAACCTCTTATCGTAGAATCACCCATATAAAGAGTTATTTGAATTCGAAGGTGCAAATGAAACATAAATATTTTGATTATAATTTATGTAGTTTTATTTTTAAATAGTTTACCATTTAAAAACAATTTATGGAATGTATTAATTCTTTTATAAGAAATGCCAAGGAAACGTACACTTGCTGGCTGAGAAGAAAGCGAATATGATACACCTCTAAGCACTTAACTGATTTGCCCGTACGTAGTTAGGGCAAGACGAATTTGCTTAATTCATCATTTAAAGCTTTTTGACACCACTAATTTTTTTAAAAGTACGATTTCATACCATTTAATTTCAGAAATGTTTATACTCAATATTACGAATATTTAAGCTTAAAATCTGGTGTTAACTCACATTTTCAATTTATTGTACATAAAAAAGGAATATCAGTTGAGGGGTTAAGGCAAGAGGCTACATATCAGCGTATAAAACGACGGAACAGATGTCATATACACTTCACATTGGTGCGATTTTTTCAAACGTCAATTTGGCAAAAACCTCGTTTTCGAATACCAGTTACCATATATATTTTTAAAAAGGGAATAACAATAAATTTTAAAAAGTTTAATTACTATCTATAGAATAAAACAATTTATGTAATTAAAAAAAGGAAATAAAGTAAATAAACAATTAATTAATAAATAAACAACACTCGAGTTACTCTGTCAAGCAAAATAACGATAACTTTGTCGCCAGTTAAGTACCCCGGTGCGTATATGACCATAGCCGACTATATACTACCGGCCGAGCGATTTCGCGAAACCGCCGAAAAAGTGAAGCTGGATTCAGCTTCAAACCCTGAACCATTTCATTGGACCACGTGTTGAGTTCACGTGGCGCAAATCCTGTCGAAATTAGCATTGAATAAGCTGCTTTCTGTTCTGTGCACATGTTTGCACACGTGCTCATTGTTTTAGTTCAGGGTTTGCACGATTGGTCAGATTAACTTGGGCAAAGTATCAGAGTCATCTGGCAGGAGACTTCATACATTAATCTCAAATAGACAGGCATATAGATCTAGTGGGCCATGATAATACTAACAAGTAAATTTTGAAAAAATGATTACCCGCCCACTCTCTCTCCTCTCAAGAAAAAGAGAGAGAGAAGTAGAAGAAACCCTCGTTTCAGTTACCAGAAGTGTGAAATAAATGCTTCTAGATTAAAGTTTGTTAAAATAATAAAAAATTATAATGATAAAATCTTTGGACGAGAAATTGAGTTGGTGTGTGCTAAAATTCAATATAATAAAGAAAATATTCTAAAAAAGTTTCAAGTTCAGCTGTTTAATGCAACTAGCAAGGGTGACCGAGCTCAGCTCGGTCAAAATTAACTTTGTGTTCAATTCGATACAGTACTTTCACTGTATCATTCACTCTGCATTATTACTGTAAAACATGTTATTAATAATAGTATTATTTACAAAAACAATCAATAGAAAACTATGTTTGTATGCACATGTTCATAAATTTTACAACGAAAGGACATCAATCCAAATCACTTTTTTAGCTCGACTCTGATTAGTTTAACTATGCATCTTCAATGCTATTAAGAATTAAAAAAAAAAATTCTTCACATTCTGAAAGACAATATTTTTTTTCCAGATAAAGCCAAATTTGGACACATTCTTTCATTTGGTGAAAAATACGTGTTTTGGTTTCGTAATCTTAATAGTTAATTTTTCGGCCAAATTTCGCCAGTATTTTGTCAAATATCGCCAACTTATTGGCTTTTGCCATATTCTCGTGATCCTGACCCTTATTTCAGAAATGATCCACTATTCAAATGTGATCAAACATGTGACTTAGCTTAATGGTCTTCAGGTAATCAAAAACAGTAGAGTATAAAATGAATCAAAATCGTTTAAGCCATTTCTTAAGTAAAATTAGCTTGACAGCATTTAGCAATGAAGCGATATGACCCACTAATATAATTTTGTTTAATATGCAACTCAGCCCAATAGTCTTCTCGTGACAAAAGACGTTTCGTTGCAAAATTTAGATAAAATTGATTGAGTCGTTGATATATATAATTAAAGTAACCCGAACCCATTAAGACCTAAAACGACTCACTAATTGAATTTTTACGAGCATGTGTCCTAGCTTAATGGTTTTCTCTTGCCCGAAAACGATTAGAAAGTATACTCAAAATAGTGAGAACAATTTTCCAGATAAAGTTAGCATGACCCACAAATGACCCTTATATCGAAATCTTTCGAACATGTGACCTAGCTCACTAATTTTTGCGTGCCGAGAAACGTTAAATACAAAATTTAGATAAAATCGATTGAGCCAATTTTTAGGTATAAATAGTTTGACCTTGACCGATTATGACCCAAAATGACTCATTAATCGAGTTTTCTCAAACATCTGACCTAACCCAATGATTTTCTTGTGTCCGTAAACGATAGAATATAAAATTTAGTCAAATTTGCGCGAGACATTGTCTAGATAAAATTAGAATAACCCAAAAGTGACCCACTGATCGAAATTTCTCGAACCTGTGACCTAGCCCAATGATTTTCTGGTGCCAAAAATATGCTGTATACAAAATTTCGTTAAAATCGATTCACCCGTTCTTTAGATATAGCTTGACCATGACCCATCATGATCCACAAATGACCCTTATAATCGAAATCTTTCGAACATGTGACTTAGCCCATTAGCTTTCTCGTGTATAAATATTGTTACACTCAAAATTTTGTTAAACTCGATCCTGCCGTTCTTTAAATATAAATAACTTGACCCAGACCCTTTATGACCCAAAATGACCCATTAATCGAAATTTCTCGATCATGTGACCTAGACCAATGATTTTCTCGTGCCAAAAAATGTTGTATACAAAATTTCGTTAAAACTGATCCACATGTTCTTTAGATATAGCTTGACATAACCCGTTATGACCCATCATGACCCATAAATGACTCTTATAATCAAAATCTCTCAAACATGTGAGATAGCCCATTAATTTTCTCGTATCAAAAAACTTACATACAAAATTTCATTAAATTTGATACTGTCGTACTTTATATATAAATAGCTTGACCCAGACCTTTTATGACCCGAAATGACCCAGTAATCGAAATTTCTCAAATTGAGACCTAGCCCATAGTTTTCTCGTGCCAAAAAAAATGTTGTATACAAAATTTCGTTAAAATCGATCCACCTGTTCTTTAGCTATAGCTTGACAATGACCCATTATGACCCATCATGACCCACAAATGACTCTTATAATCGAAATCTCTCGATCGTGTGACTTAGCCCAATAGCTTTCTAGTGACAAAAAACTATTAAAGGCAAAATTTCGATGAAATTGATTCTGCGGTTCTTTAAATATTAATAGCTTAACCCAGCTCCTTAATGACCCAATATGACCTATTAAATTTTTTTTTCGAACATGTAACCTAGCCCAATGTTTTTTCTCGTGCCCGAAAACCATAGAATGCAATTTTTAGTCGAAATTGCGTGAGAAAATCTCTAGATAAAAATAGCATGACCCACAATGACCCCAAAAATGATCCACTAACCGAATTTTCTCGAACATGTTACCTAACCCAATGGTCTTCTTGTAATCCAAAACGATAAAATATAAAATTTGGTCGAAATCGTTAGAGCCATTTTTTAAATAAAAATGGCTTGATCCACAATGACCCAAAAATGACCCACTAATCAAAATTTTTCGAACATGTGACCCAGCTCAATTGTTTTCTCGTGCCAAAAAACGATTGGATACAAAATTTCCTTAAAATCGATCCAGCCGTTCTCTAGATATAAATAGCTTGATCCTGACTCATTATGACCCAAAATGACCCAATAATCGAATTTTCTCGAACATGTGACCTAGCCCAATGGTCGTCTCGTGCCCGAAAATGGTAAAATCCAAATTTTTGCGAAAATCGTTAGAGCCGTTTTTGAGATAAAATTTACACACACAATTTTTACTCGCGTTATAGTATAAGATTTAAAAAGATAATAAACAGAATAATAAATAAAAATAATACAAATTTTTGAATAAAGTTTGGTATTCTTTCTGTTATAAATTATTATAATTTATTTTGTTTTAATATTTGCTAATGCATCTGTTTGCATTACTAAACAGATCTCTGATTATAAATAAATCCAAAAAGGGCATTGTTTGTTAATTAATTTCTTTTTGTCTATTACTTACCCATCATACGTAGTACAGTCCTCCCCACTCAATCGGGTAACGGATAATCGAATACCCCGCTTATTCGAATAAAATACTCCGGAACCGAATTTAATCCCATTGGGCTAATGTTATTTTTCCCCGCTTAACCGAATACTTTTTACGAAATGTCCTCGCTTAATCGTATAATATATGTGTGAGACAATTTGAAAAATGAGTGTGAAAAACATGTTTCAATTGGAATTTCCTCCACACTTTTTGTCATTTTCGGTTGTTACACAGAAAACAAATTTCCAGAACTCCCAGCATGCATTTTTCCTGGCAGGTGTATAAGTACTGGTCAAGAGAGTTCCCTTCCTTGTTCATTTTTTCGAATTAATTTCAAAAATGGTGACATAAATTGGACAGGAATTTCGATCAATTTTGTATTTTGTTTACTTTCGTTTGTCAAAAGACTTCTTTTTCACTTTTTCGATTTTTTTTACATTTATTTTTAATGGAGACACTTTCATTTTCAAAACCGGCCCCGAAACAGAAATCATCCTCATTAAAAATATCCGCAATTAAAATGGAAAAAGTTAAAAACGACGACGCCTTTTGAACAGATCGATTTCAGCTATCCATTGCAAAAAAAGATCATTTAAAAATATTGAAATGCGAAAGAGATATCTTTATAAACTTTTCTATAGCATTAGCATTAACGAGCAAATCCTCGAAGTAACCCTTGAATAATAATGTATTGTTACTTAGAGGTTTAAGATGGTAAATTATGATACCATTCGAAAAAAAATCTCGTCCATTTTTTACTCTAAAATTTCACATAAACCGTTTTCATCTATTTTTTTAAATCTGTATAAATTACGTAAATTAAATTCTGATAACAAAATTTGGATCCAATTCACATGGTCTGCATTAAATGCAATGTAAACAAAATGCATGTGTTTACTGTCATTGAACTATTGCGTATTTACTTGTCATTTTGTTTTTATTTCAGTTTGTATAATTCTATTAACGTTTTTAACGATTTTCTTACTCTGGTAACTAGGACTTCCCTCAGAGGGATTAGTCTGAGCGATATTGCTGAGAACACACATTTAATAACTTGCGATAAGTAAAGAAAATGAGATGTTACCTTTAATTGGTCATTCATTGTGATAAAATATAATGATGAAAATAAGCATATCGAATCGTAGAACTACAAAATCTTGTTGCATATACTATTTTTATAAAAGAAAAGCAAACCATGCATGGATATAAAATTGGAAATATGCAAAATGTTAAAAGTAATACAGAAAATAAAACACCAAATTTTCCTTTATTGGAAATATAGCTCTTTGAAATGATGTCATGAGTAGAAACAGAAGCTTCGCACCGATTTGAGAAACTATAAATAACATAAACTATTATGTTTGAAGAGAAATGGAGTGTATTTTATATGGTGTGAAATCCGTCCGAATAGTTTATAATGTTGAATATCTGTTTTCCACGGATGCAATGAGGTTGTCGATAAGAGTTAAGGAATCTTTTTTAAAAAATTTGCCCTAAACGAGCACTTACACCTTATAAGTTACTGTGATGCCAAAGTTATAGTTTCTGACCCCAACAGTATCCTAGAAATTGCAATATTCACAATAAATTGGGTTTAAAACTTTTTCTAGAAAAAAAAATGTTTAATATGTGAAATTAAATTGTCGAATGTTTTAGAAATCGTTCATAACGAGAATATTATATCTTAAAAGTTGCCACCAAAAAAAAAAAAAAAAAAAAAAAAAAGATTTTAAATTTTTAGTCATATCAACATCAAAAAATTCTCAATTTTAGAACTTTTTTTGCTCGTGCATTGATGGTGATTATTGTTCCTACGCAAAATATAGTATATTTTGCAGCAAAGATGGTTACCAACATCTTTTGCCCACATTATTTTTTAAATCGGCTAGGTACTCCCAATGCTAACGGAAAACACACAAACGTTAATGCTTTATAGCATAGAAATAAAGAATTTATCTCCTATTCTAAACACATGACATAAATTATCTAATTAGTGCTAGCAGATGAATTTTTAAATATACATAGATCAATATAATGCTTCATTTTTCTTTTATTAGTATTTCTTAGTATTCATTTTTTCATTTATTTGTATTATTCAGTAAAAAACTCACTTTCTTAAGCCCGAATTACGTCAAACTTTTTATAAAAGTACCTAAGTCCATATAACAGCGAAGTATTGTGAAGAGTATTAAATACAAGGTAGTAAGACACTTAGCCAAACGCAGGTAATAAATCGCCAAATATTGTCCTTTTCGCCCTCTCTCGAAATGCATTTTTTTTTTTTTTCGTATATTTAAAAAACACGATTTTGAGTCATCTTATTTAAAATTCAAATAAATAAATGAGAGGAAGCAATAATAGCATAAGTCAAAACATTCATAAGTCAACATCAAGGAATTGTATCGTAGTTACACATGTGGAAAAAAGCTGCTTTCGGCCAAAAAACGTTGTCTTCACTAAATTTGAATCCGATTAAAAAAAGTACCGTGATTAATTAAAATGTTATAGGCAGAGCTGCCAAGTCTCCGGCATTTTGGGTACCGGTATTTTAATACAGAAAATGCTTTATTAAATTGGAACATTCTGCGGATTTAAAAAATAACTTTTCCTATAAGAAAATTCTGCTATGCAATAAGCAAGGGTTTGGCATCTCTATATAGGAATATTTCGTAATCTACTTTTTAATCTTAAAAAAAGCAACGACCATTTTTCGGGTACAAAAAGTATTGCTAATTGTTCCATTTTGCATACAAGGTACTGATTGTAATATTAATACATCTATGGTGATAAATTTCCAATAATTTTTCAAATCCATTTATTTCATTAAAAATATAAATCTTTTATTCATTTAGTTTAAAATAAATGGTTTTTAACTAATTTCATAATACTTTTGAAATATCACTTTTCATTGAAATATTCATACTTAATCCATAACGTACATAATATATGACTCTGTTATTACATAAGTCACCTTTTTATTATCATAAAAATTATGTTTTTACTGATTTTTATTAACTCAACAGGAAAAATTTTGTGTTTTGAGCAATAGATGTCCGCATTTCCTATTATTTATTTATTTTAACAAAATTCTTTGTATTTAGAAGAATTTTTATTTAAATAGGAAATCCAGATTTCGCTGTTAATAAAGAAGAAAGTTTCAAAAAAGGGTACAAAACGAGTAGACACATACTATCAAATATGGAAAAACGACGAATCCCAAAAAGACGTCGTATGAAATATCATCTTTTAAAGCAAAAAAAAACGAGGTCTGATTATCGAGCCTACTGATTAAAAAATGTGCATTACATTAAAAAAAGATGCTGCAAATATTGATTATTTTTTCTTTTGTGCAGTTTTGGCTTCGAAAGGTGCGCTATGTTGCAAAAAGATATAAGCGCCTATGAAAACACACCTGGTAAACTTTCATGCTCAGTTTTACAAATAAATATGGCACATATATGCCCTATATACACCGAGGTACCTAATTGGTGCCAAAATGGCGTTTAGTTGCCTAACATGCTAGTTATCATATAAATGTTATAATAAATTGTTTGTTCTAAAAATATTATCATTTATTGATTGTTATATCTTTTTTAATAACAGGAAATGTTTCATTTATTCCTTTTTTTTTCATTTTGAAATAAATAAATAACGTGTTGTTATAGCATGCTATATGCATCTGGTAATCAAAACGATGTTTTCGCCTAATTGGCATAAAAAATCTCGCCAAACCCGGTGCTTATATCTAGTGTTCTCGCTGTCGCTCGCCACTGCGCCAAATTGCGACTAAATTCTTCATTTGGCGAGTAAACAAGCGATTAGATTCGTCAAATTGCTGCTGCTCATTTTTTGCTTTTTCTTTCCTTTCTTTTTCGCCTTTTTGTGTGTGTGTCGCTTATGTTCAATTGCACCGTACCACATGAATCCATAACATTTTAATGAGTTAAATTTGTTTTTAGAATTTTTTTTCTTGATTACGCAAGATATTTAGAATATATATATTTAATATATTTGCAGCGAATAATTAAATTTAGATTAATATTAACAATCGTTGTCGCAGTTATAAAACTTATTTCGGGACATATTGAAAAAAAGGGGTACATTAAAGGATTAAATGTAATTTTTTTAATGATACATGGTGAATCTCTTTGGCTGATACTTTTTTCATTTGGCGAATGTTTTTTATTTTTAACTAGCATACCCAGCCCGCTTCGCCGGGCTTAATTTGAAGGTTTATTTAATAATTTATGTGTATGGTACGCTTCCCGGACCATCGGCACTCCACGTGCGTCGGGTGAGCGTCAGAACAAACTTTCAGCATATACATATGGGTGGTTGTACTTGAATGCACAGACCTGCGCGTTTTTTTCTATCTTGCTTTTATACCTCTGGACCGAGTTGGCGCATTGCCAAGATTTGCTTCCTCTGGACCGAGTTGGCGCATTGCCAAGATTTGCTTTCCCCTGTGCCTCAATTAATTAATTAATTAATTATCCTCGGAATTCCTTTTATTTATAGAGATTAGCCAAATTACTAACGTTGGTCAAATGTCAGCGAGAACACTGCTTATATCTCTAGTATATTATCTCAAGTATTTTATTTATGTATACTATAATTGTTTTTACATACCACTTACTTCTTCTGGTATATGAAATAGGTAAGTGGCTCCTTTATTTAGTATAAATTGTATAAAACTTTAAAAAATAGCCCCGTTGCCCCTTTTTGGATCGAATTAAAAGAAAAATCTATGTCTAATTCCAGTATTGCTCCCAGGTATGCATACATACTCCATATTTCAAAGTTGTATGCCAACAGGAAACGGATGAAAAATGGGGAAAAATGTCACATATGCACCTGGGTACATAATTGGCGTCAAAATGGCATTATTTTACCTGAGACGGTATAACCCGGCTTTATTTATTTATTATTTGTTTATTTACTCATAAAATGTTTATTTACTTTTACTTCCTTCTTTTAATTATATAAAATATTTCTTTTTATAGTTATTAATTATTATTATTATTTTATTTACTGTAAGTTCTTTTTGAAAATAGAAAATAATTTAAAAATGTGTATGTAAGCGTTATTTGAAAGGGGAGTTTTCGCCAAATGGGCTTTGAAAAAAATTGCGCCAAATCTGATGCGCTTGTGGTATCCGTGCCGAAAAATTAGTGACCAGAATTGACTTCCATACACAAACAAAATATAAGTTAAAAGAAAACATGCAATGAAAATAAATATAAAGGGAAAATGATGTCATAAAAGAAACTTTTTATTTAAAAACGTAATTGTTTCTAATTTTCACACGCGAAATATATAAAACATTCTTTTAGCGATCAAAAAATGCTATTAAGAGATTATCACAAAATCTCAAAATCAAAGTTTTTATGACATTTTTTAATATAAAAAAATAACAGTTTTATTTTCCTGCATGATTAAATTTTAAAATGTTTTATTGTATTCAATATTTCTGAGTGCGAAAATGATTACTATTTACTCCATCTACTGATTCGGTTATCTACGAAAATGTCCAGCCGGTGAAAATCACGCTCACCAAAATTCTGTGACGTATGCACATAAATTGTGCTTTTTTATCAGTTTTTTTAATATAACTTTTAAACTATTTGGAATTAATTTTTAAAAGTAGGTGCATTCACCAGATTACCTTCATAGGTACCTATTGGTACAAACAGAATCAAAATCTGACAAGTACTTTTTGAGATTTGCTTGACGAAAGAATTTTTTTGAATTTTAATATCGTTTCGTATCTCTGAGTATAAAGACTTCGCTTCGCTCAGACAACTAAATATAATACTATGTTTAATAATTTTGTCATTTTATTGCACCTTAAATATTACATTTATATGCCTCCCCGTTTAATCAAATACCCCGCTTAATCGAATATTTTTTCTGGAACCGTCGATATTCGTTTATGCGGGGACGACTGTATAGGGTAAGTCTTGCAATCGTTTTAAAAATCGAAAATTTTCTTTTGACGGATTTACACGTTTTCGACACTGAAGATTTCAAAAAACACATTTTTAGAAAAAAAAAATTTGCCGTTCGTCTGTCTGTCTGTCTGTCTGTCTGTCTGTCAGTCTGTCTGTCTGTAAACGCTCTATCTCCCGAACAAATTGAGATAAAGACTTGAAATTTTGTATGTAGTTAGTATGTAAGAATGGGAAGAACCCTATTTAATATCAGCAACTTCGATTATCCGGAACTATTTTTTTCGGACTCTCGAAAAATTCGTTCTGATGAAAGGTATATAAAAATTTTCGAATGTTTCTGTTCTAAGGAATGGACGTAAAAGGCAATAAAATAACACACATTTTGCATATAGAACGAAGTCGATCGGATTATTAGTTGCAGAGATATTTGTAATACTGTTTTCCACATTCTTCGATTTTTCAGGACCCTGTATTTCATTCAAATTTCAATTCAGAAGTATATTTTAATTGAAAATGAGACGCTTAATCCAACGCAGTAAACTGTTAGTTTATATTATAATTATTTTTGGAGTTATAAGGATGTTTCTTTTACGCAGTTCGGTATTACTTGAGTAGTTTGGCGTTTTATATAATTTGTCGAAATTGGTGCATCAGCAATTCATTAATAGAGCATTACTATACATACTTTAAATTTTGTTTTGGAATTGCAATGCATTGTATAAATAGTTTTCACATGTTTTATTTTCATATGCCTATCCATGATGGGTAAGTATTACGGTGGCCCCCCAGCGATTAGTTTTTTATCAGCATAATATAAGTGTATTCTAAAAGTTTGACTAAAAGCTCTAATTATTTTTAATACGAAAATGACATTACCAATGAAAATAACCCGACTGCTACCAATGTAAAGAAATTCATAAAACAACATTTAAAATTAAAATTAAAATATAACAAGTAAGAAAAATCATACGTTAAGCATAGATTATGAAACACTTTTCAACACTTCCTGAAATCTTTAACAAAACTTTGTTATTTAGGGAAATAAGATACTACTGTCCATAGCCAAATATGTATTCCAATACTTTTGAACAGCTCTGTATTTGATCCGTCGGTTGATAAATACATATTATATGATGGGAAAATTTAGTTTAGCGACAAAATGCCTAACTGGTTGAAATTTTTCTTTCAGCACTATATTCTAATAGATGGAAAATACTTCTATACTTTTGTTGAGCTCTGTAATTTACCTAGAACCTTTATTACACGCCTGTATGTTGTTAAAATTTAGTTCAAACAAACACACTCTTAAAACTACTTAAATCAAATTTCATGAAATTATCATCTATGGGTGACCATGTAGCTAATTCTTTGCGTGAGCCTGTATAGCATTTTATCTATATTCTACAAACATTTCTTAGTAAACTGAAAGCAGTTCAACGTAAAAATGCATAACTTATTTAAAAATCACCTTTAGGTTAATTACTCTCATATTCAATAACTTTTATAAGATCTTTTGTGTAAACCTGTATATCAATTATAACATTTATATACACCTTATAATTTGCAGAACATTTAGTAAAACTTAAAAGCGCATATCATAATTAAAAATGCATTTCAACCATCCATCAGCTATCATCGATAATATACAGTACTTCGGATAAGAATATAAGATTTGAAATATTTTGTGTGTCCCTGTAAATGCTATGCATTTCATATTATGCGTTAAATATTAAGTCTCAGCAGCGTATATCAATTTTATGATACTAACCATTTAATATTATTTAAATATGCCGGAAGCAATTCCCCTCTTTATTATTGTGTAATGGAATTATTTTGAGTGGCCCTGTAAATGAATAATAACTATTATTTTGACTGCATATTTTACAGATTGCGTATTTTAGTGCACTTTGCGAATCCATGTAAGTGTGCAACACCTTTAAAATTCATTTTAAACGATTTTTTCCCATTGGCCTTAATGTATCGGAAAACTTTTGACTATCCCTGTAAATAAACTAATGATAGTAGAAACGTCATTTTCAATAGGGTTCATGCTAGGGTTAGCACCAATAACATATAAAAATTTCATAGCAATCCGAGAATATTTACGGGAGTTAGAGCGCGGACAGACGGCCAGATAAACCGAATGCATTAACACTTTTCAACTTTGTTGGAAAGCGTTAATAAAAATGGGATCCACATCTATAAATAAAGTGTTTTTATCAAAAAAAAAAAAAAAAAAAATTATAAAAATCGGTTCAGTAGAGAGTCCAGGCCAAAAACAGTCTGGTTTTTTGAATGAGTGTGCTCAGTAGACATATTTTAATGGAAAACTATTTGCCGTAGGCGAATTATTATTACTGTTTTTAAATATATAATTACTAGTATTAAAAAATGCTCTGTTGAGCACCAAAAAAGGTTAATGTGTTTTAAAGTATGAAAAAGTGTTTGACAAGAGCTTCTAATTGAGAATGAGAAAGGACAAGGGGTCCCTTCTTGGCTGCAATTCACTGTCAATGCCAATTTTGAAAAAATCATATTTGCGCTTTTTCCATATAAAAGAAATTTGCGTAAAACTTTCTATCTTTACTTTTTAGTAAAACTTTCAATCGTGCTTTACATGTTAACTGCATTGTTGACTCTGCACTGCAACTGCACTACAAATCAGTTTTCTGTGCTGTTTTACACTGCGACAGTTTATGGTGGGACTGCGTGAATGTGATACGCTGCAGGCAGTGTTGAATGCAGGAGGTGGGCCGGGGGGACATTCCCTCCCGAAGATATCAAATCCCCCCCCCCCCAATAAAATTTGAGATTTTGTATTTTTAATGGTAAAAAAAGTATAATCTCCTTAGAACTCTATTGTGTCCCCCCCCCTCCCCCGAAGCCACAGAAGACCCTCCCGGAGAAAAGTGTCTGAATTCAACACTGGCAGCTGGAACTATGGTTTTTGGCCCTGTAGCCTCCATGAACTTGTAAAAATTCCGTTCATTTGTTGGCAACAAAAAGGCAGACGATATTGTTGTTATTAAAAAGAATAAAAATGTTGCTTGTTGTTGATATGCTGAAGGCGTTCTATTTATTATTATTTTACAATTAATTTAATATAGTAAAATTAATTTAATTAGGTTTTTTGATATTAAGTAAAATATAATGATTTTAATCAATTAATTATTTGATACGCGTAAATAGAAATAAGCGCAATACCGAGCTCTCTTACAAATTCTGGTGACCCTGCTTTGGACATTAACGCATTGAAATATGACACAAGAATCAACGAAAACGTCTACAAATTCGATTCTTGAAGCAAACAAGGTTCCTGAAGCAAACAAGGTAAGCGTCAAATTTCCTCCATTCTGGAAAGATAATCCTGAAATATGGTTTTTCCAAATTGATGCTCAGTTTTCACTTGTAAATATTATAAATGAAGAAACAAAATTCAATCATTTAGTGGCTCAGTTAGACCCTAAATACATTGAAAATATATGGGATATTATCCAAAGTAATCGGGATGACAAATATACTGCCGCTAAAGAATGATTTTTAAATACATTTAAAGAGAGTGAGGAAAAATCACTAAAGAAATTGCTTACGGGAATTTCATTGGGTGATATGAAGCCAAGCCAACTACTGCTTAAAATGAAATCGCTCAGTGGAAATAACATACCAGAAAAGGTTTTGAAAACTTTATTTCTTGATAAATTACTAGAGTCAATAAAAAATATTATAATTGTAAGCAGTGAAAATTTAGATAATTTATCACTAATGGCAGATAAAATTTTTGAAATGAGCTCTTCACAGAAATTTATTCTGCGAGTTTAGATTCTTCTGTTATGAGTAAAATACTTGAGAAAATTTCTATGTTGGAAAACCAGATTTCGGCATTAAAAATTGAGAGGCAATCCAGAAGTAAAATTCGGATATCTGGTACTAAACGAAATAAAAGTAGAAGTCAATCGAGAAAACGATTTAATCCAAATGGGAAATATTGTTACTACCATTTTAAATTTGGTAATCAGTGTTATCCTAATAAATGTAAAAGTCCGTGCAGCTGGAAAAAATCGGAAAACTCCGATCAGCAGTAGTTTTAGCGGCAAATTCTGCTGCTGAAGAATTTAAAGATTGCCGTAATTACCGTTTATTTGTTAAAGACAAAACAACCGGTTTACGCTTTCTTGTTGATAGTGGTGCTGATTTATCAATTATTCCTGCTTCATCCAAACATAAAATATGTAACTCTTTCAAATTGTATGCAGCAAATGGTTCAATAATTCCTGCATTTGGTTTCAAAATTTTAACACTAGATTTGGGCTTACGTAGACAATATCAATTTCCTTTTGTAATAGCAAAAGTAGACAAAGCAATTTTAGGTGTAGATTTCCTTAATAAATTTAAATTGCTTATTGATATATAATAAAAAATTAATAGATGGTGTTACTAACCTTTTTGTTAAAAGCAATGTTATGTGTGTATCAAGTGCTGATAGCATAAGTACAACTGACAAAAATTCTAACTATGCACATCTGTTATTACAATATCCTAATTTAACGAAGCCAAATCTTTTAATATGCAATTCCAAACACAAAGTAAAGCATTATATTGATACTAAAGGTTCGTCTGTCTATTCAAAACCTCGCCCATTAGACTCAAAAAAATTAAATTTAGCAAAACAAGAATTCAAGTTTATGTTGGATAATGATATAATCAGACCATCCAAATCACCATGGGCTAGTCCACTTCATTTAGTTAACAAAAAAGATGGAAGTTTAAGACCGTGCGGGGATTACAGACGCCTTAATGCTCGAACCATTCCTGACCGTTACCCTATTCCCAGAATAGAAGATTTTCAGCATATATTAAAAGGAAAGAAAATATTTTCAAAAATTGACTTATTTAAGGCCTATTTTCAGATACCAATTGTAGAAGAAGATAAGCAAAAAACAGCGATAATAACGCCGTTTGGATTATTTGAATATAATGTGATGAATTTTTTATTACGGAATGCTCCATCTACGTTTCAGCGTTTCATTAATGAAGTATTTTTCGGATTGGACTTCGTTTTCCCATATTCAGATGATATTTTAATAGCTTCTACAACGGAAGATGAGCACACAGAACATCTAAAATTAGTTTTTTCAAGATTGGATCAATATGGTCTTCGTTTAAATATTGCAAAATCAGTTTTTGGAGTAAACCAGTTACAATTTTTAGGATACATGATTACTCCTGAAGGTTCAAAACCCCTTCCCGAAAAACTAGAAGTAATTAAAAATTATAAGTTACCGGAAACAATCCACGAATTACGAACTTTCCTTGGTCTGGTGAATTTTTACAGAAGATACATAAAAAATGCTGCTGAAAATCAAGCACCACTTCATGAGTATTTAAAAGGGGCGAAAAGGAAAGACAAAAGAAAAATTCCGTGGACAGATGAAACAAAAGAAAAATTTGAAAAATGTAAAGAAGACTTAGCCAATGCTGCTTTATTGACCTATCCTAATCCTGATCTTCCATTATCTCTCTTTTGTGATGCTTCTGATTTTGCCATTGGTGCAGTTTTACAACAATTTGAAGCAGGCTGCTGGAAACCATTAGCCTTTTTTTCAAAAAAATTAAGTAATGCTCAGAAAAGTTATAGTACCTATGATCGAGAATTACTGGGGATATATCTTTCTGTAAAGCAATTTAAACATATGTTAGAAGGAAGACAATTTATAATTTATACAGATCATAAACCCTTAACATTTGCCTTTCAGCAAAAAAATGAAAGAGCTTCGCCTAGACAGTTGCGTCATTTACAATATATATCACAATTTTCAACAGATATTCGACACATTAGTGGAGTAGAAAATACAGTTGCAGACACATTATCCAGAATACAATCGATTTCTACAATAGATTATGACAAAATTTCTGATGGGCAGATTAATAATGAAGAACTTACAAAATTACGTTTAAATCCATCTTTAAATTTCAAACAATATCCTTTGGATTCAGATAAACTTCTTTGGTGTGATATTTCAACTTCCAAAATCCGACCATTTATTCCTGAAGCTTTTAGAGAGCAAATATTTAAGAAAATCCACAATTTAGCTCATCCTGGAGTGAAAAATACAGTAAAACAAGTAACTTCAAGGTTTATTTGGACAAATATTAGGAAAGATGTTAATCAGTGGGCAAAATCCTGCATTGATTGTCAGAAAAACAAAATTGGCAGACATACGCATTCCCCATTTGCCACTTTCGAAGAAACCGATGAATGATTTAGTGTCGTTCATATTGACATCATAGGTCCACTAACACCGTCTGAAGAAAAATTATACTGCCTAACCTGTATTGACCGCTTCACATGTTGGATAGAAGTAGTTCCTCTAGAAAATGTGACGGCTCCAACAGTTGCTCGAGCATTTTATGATCAATGGATTTGTCGCTTTGGCATTCCACATCGTGTAATCACGGATCGAGGAAAGCAATTTAGATCAGAATTATTCCACAATTTAAGTATTATTTGTGGTTTTAAATTGAGCCCAACAACAGCCTATCATCCACAGTGTAATAGAAAGATAGAACGAATCCATCGTACTTTAAAAGCGGCAATTAGAGCGCAAAATACAATTAAGTGGACTCAATCATTACCTACAGTACTATTGAGATTGAGATCAGCTTTACGTGGTGATACAAATTTTACCATTGCACAAATGGTCTATGGAAAATCTCTCAGGCTACCAGGAGAATTTTTTGAACAACCGAAAACTATTATCGACACAGAAACCTTTACTAAAGAATTGCAGAAACAAATGGAAGAATTAAAACCTTTTAAAACTCGCCGACAGCCTTCTCAAAAAAATTTTGTTCATAAGGACTTACACAATTCTAGTCATGTATTCATACGCATTGATCGGATTAAAAAACCACTCGAACCTGCTTATGATGGACCCTTTCCAGTTGTCAAAAGACATGAAAAATATTACACAGTAAAAATCAAGGAAAAAGATATAAATATATCCATAAATAGATTGAAACCTGCTTATTTATTAACAAATGATGAGAACACTCCTTATCACGAGTTACCGGATAACCAACTACCTCTGCCTGTGCCATCAATAATCAAAAATGAACATTCAGATTTGCCTGATAAAAATGTTCGTGAGAAAACTACACGCTCTGGTAGACAAGTAAGGTTTCCGAAACGTTACAGAGACTAATTATGTACTTTTTATATTTTATTTAATATATTATATATCTATTTTATATTTCTGTATATATTATATTTGTATCGTAACTATGTTACTGGGGAGGGAGTAATGTAGCCTCCATGAACTTGTAAAAATTCCGTTCATATTTGTTGGCAACAAAAAGGCAGACGATATTGTTGTTATTAAAAAGAATAAAAATGTTGTTTGTTGTTGATATGCTGAAGGCGTTCTATTTATTATTATTTTACAATTAATTTAATATAGTAAAATTAATTTAATTAGTTTTTTTGATATTAAGTAAAATATAATGATTTTAATCAATTAATTATTTGATACGCGTAAATAGAAATAAGCGCAATACCGGGCCCTCTTACAGCCCTATTTTGCTTTAAATTATGTTTAATCACGCGGTGTCTTTTCTAATTATGCCTTTACACTACACAATTTTATTGTAACAGTGACTGATTTCTTTTATATGGAAAAAGCGCAAATATGATTTTTTCAAATTTGGCATTGGCAGTGAATTGCAGCCAAGAAGGGACCCCTTGTCCTTTCTCATTCTCAATTAGAAGCTCTTGTCAAACACTTTTTCATACTTTAAAACATATTAACCTTTTTTGATGCTCAACAGAGCATTTTTTAATACTAGTCATTTAAATTTTTTGATAAATATATATTGAATTCAAGAAAACCTCAGTTGCTTTTAAATATTCCCAGTACTTTTTCTTACTCGCTCAATATTGAACTATTTAATCAATGAACAAAAAACGTGATAAAACGAAATTAATTTTAATTTGTTCGTACAGAAATTGACAGATTCAATTAATTTTAGATAATACATATTTTGTCGAAAAATAATGTAGAATAGAAATTATTATTCTTTTCGCATAGGATTCGTGGCATTCTTATCTACTTGTTTTAAAAATCAGATGTTATAAATATCAAATATTTCCGCCATTAGCGCGAATTTTGTGATCATGGCACCCAAAGGTTGCTAAACATAATTTTATAGTCAATGCACATAAAAACGAATTTTCCCATTTAAATTAAAAAAAAAATTAAGTAAAATATTTTTATTTCTCATTACTGATATCTATTGGAATAGCTTATTCCAATTATTGAATGATATGCTAGAACATTTTCAGGAAAATTATTCGTTAAATTATCTTCCTTGGAGAAAGTCGCTCGAAATACAGTCTTAATAGATTTACGTCAAACCAAGGATGAAAATATACTGAAAATTCATTTCTAGTATTATTTGTAAAATTGACATTGAAATCACCAGCTGTAATTAAATTTTTATATAACTAGGGGGGCCCCGCCCCCTGCTCGCTATACTCGCCAACCCCCCCCCCCCCCCCGCGTAATCGCTTCGCGATTCCAAATTATTGTCTACCCCTACTTGCTGAGCTCGCCAATAACCCATGGTATGAATAAGCAGTTGCAGACCTTTCAAATGATGTGTCACACAATTGGTGTTGTAAAGAAATTACAAAATGCGCCCCCTCTGAGGGCAGGGGGGGGGTTACACACAAGGTATCCATAATATGAATAAGCAGTTGCAAACCTCTCAAATGATGTGTCACACAATTGGTGTTGTAAAGAAATTAAAAATGTGCCCCCTGGGGGGCAGAGTAGGGTATGACACACAACACATCCATAATATGAATAAGCAGTTGCAGATCTTTCAAATGATGTTCCACTCACCTGGTGTTGTAAAGAAATTAAAAATGTGACCGCCCCCCCCCCCTGGGGAGAGCAGAATGTGGGGGTGATACACAAGAGATCCATAATATGAATAAGCAGTTGCAGACCTTTCAAATCTTGTGTAACACGACTGGTGTTGTAAAGAAAATAAAAATGTGTCCCTCCTGGGGAGCAGAATGGGGGATAACACACAAGCCATCCATTATATTAATAAGCAGTTGCAAACCTCTCAAATGATGTATCAAACGACTGGTGTTGTAAATAAATTAAAAATTTGGCGAAATATTACAGTTATCGCCAAGTTGGCGTCACTTTTGACAACTAATTTTGGTCGCCAAATTTGGCGATATATCGCCAAGTTGGCGACAAACTTGGCGATTGTTGGCGATGGCAACCTTTCCTCTCTTTATGGTAACCCATATGGCGATGCATAGACGGAGCCCTTTCCTGATTGGTCTATTCGACTCATGGAAGGAGTGGACAACCCGGATTCGTTAGTTCCGGAAATCTTCCACATCAGCATCATTTCAGGAGTCATTCCTTTTAAGGCTAGTTTTTTTTTAATATAGAAGGATATACAGTGGAACGTCAGTTCACGATCATAATCCATTCTTGTATCTGACTTTCTGTATGTGGTATAAATTTTTTGGGCGCTCTATCTCAAGAACTAATGCAGGGGATTAAAAAATATATATATTCAGGTAATCCCTGATATAAATTGATGCTGTTTACATTTTGATTTAAATCGTTCAACAGATGGCTTAACCGTGTTGCATTTTTCATTATTTTCGCAATAGTTATATCTCGAGAATTAACGCACAGATTTTCATCAAACTTCAAATTCAGTTAATCATAGCAAACGCGGCAGCGTTTGGTATAATATGTTTAAGAAATAGAAAGTGCAAACAACTTTCTAAAATTTCTGGCGAGCCAGTTGAGATACGGCAGGGAAATTTTTTTTTAAAGATAGAACTCGACGAGACGAATAAAATGATAGCATTCAAAAAATTACTGCAGCTTAGAATAGTTTTCTATTTAATTTTTAATGAAAAAATGAAAGCAAAAAATTCAACTAAGTCCAGCTAACGTTTCCGTGGATGGATTAACTTCGTTTTTGGTTTCTTTTAATCCTCATGGTAAAAATTAGAACAGTTTTTTTTTTCATCTTTGTATGTTTGTCGGTCGCTGAGAAAATCGAATTTTTGTCTGAAATTTCCAGCTGAACATAGTCTTTTTTCTTATATTTGTTTCTTCTTGTAATTGTTGCACGTAAGTTTAAATGAACATAAAAATTGCTATGTATGTAACATAAATAAATAGATTAGATAAATCACGTGAAAAAATACTTATTTGTTGTTATTTTCATGTATCATATTCACTATCTATTTTGACGAGCGAAGTGAAATATTTTTTTTATTTATTAATTTCTCATTTATTTAAGTTAAAAGCCGCCTCTGGCAAAAAGTTTAGTCTCTCTTAAATTTATGCTAGCCACTGTAATATGATACTTTTATTCATAATTTTATTTACTTGCTTATCTGAAGGTCCATAAGATGAAATCAACAAATTTAAGCGATCAGGGCAAGATTTTGCGGAAAAGTTCATTATCCTGTTCTAGTTAATGTGTTTGGCGAATAAATCAAAAATGGCGCCGAAAGACCGAATAGCAAATGTTTTTAACCACTAAAGCGACGTAACTGTGTTTTTCCATCACGTAATATTTTATTTCAAAGACTGATTTAACACAAGATTGACATTAATATTATTATTTTTTAATTGTACAAGACAAAAAGATATGTAAAGTTATTAAGTACAAACGTTCATACCAATACTTTTCACAGTTATTAGTTTATGAATAATTAGACATGAATGGAAAAATCTACAGGACAGTTAAAAGATGAGCGTAAAAATATGGTTTTACATTTATTTGAGCCTTTGAGATGTAAGGTAAGGGCGTACCGGTAAGAAATCCGGTTTGGCGCAACACAAGAACGGTGAGTCGGGCGCTCCATGATGATTCGGACGTGAGAATGTGTCAGCTTTTTTTTTAAGGTACGTTAAATTATTCTAGGTCAATCAAATTATTACTTATTTTATGAATGTCTGATTAATATAAATCTGTTTGCCAAAGCTTGGTGCTATTTTGGCTTCAAAAAGGGAGGGTATGATGCCAAAACATATAAATAGCTCTGAAAACAAACCTGATGAACTTTAATTTTTGTTTTCGTACGACTTTTTTCTGTTTCTATATTAAAATGCTGCAAAAAGTTCATATACGAATCACATTGGCGTTATTTTTTTTCTAAAGCCAATTTGGCGAAAATCTCGTTTTGGAATACCAGTTACATACTGGGTGTCCCAAAAATGACTGATGGATTTTAAAATTCAATAACTTGCCAACGGTGACAGTTATTTAAAAAAAATTGCAGGAGGGTTATGTATAATGTCAGGAGTTTTTTACCGTAACTTTTTAGTTTAGTTCGAATTTCAAACAATAGATGGCGCTGATAGCGATTGAAGGCCAGGTGATCAGTGTTGAGTGAGGTCAGTTTCGGCGTCGACCTGGGCTTCAATTGCTGTCAGCGCCATCTATTGGCTGAAATTCGAACTGAAATCAAAAGTTACGGTAAAAAAAAAAAACTCCTGACATTGTACATAACCCTCCTGCAAAATTTTTTTAAATAGCTGTCACCGTTTGCAAGTTATTGAATTTTAAAATCCATCAGTCATTTTTGGGACACCCGGTATATATTTTTGAAAGGTAATAACAATAAATAAAAAAAGGTTTGTTTAGTAGAACAAAACAATTTATATATTTAAAAAAAAGAAAAAAATATTTATTAAAAAGTAAAGAACAACATCCGGGTTGATATATCAAGCAAAATAACGACACTCTGAATTCAGTTAAATACTCCGATGCGCATATGACATTAGCGTTAGAAAAAAAAAATTCGCCAACATGGTGCATATATGACATCTGTGCCAAAAATGCATACCTATTTTATTTACATTACGTACGGTGCTACTTGATTATCAGGTCGACCAATTTCACCCATTTATAGAAATCGCCAAACTATTCGCCAAATTACTCAAAAGGAAAAATGTTGCCATTAAAAAAATTTAAGTTAAAAAAATTAATGAAGTTAAAAAAATAAAAGTCATTAAAGAAAAGGATTACTTCAATGATGACGTTTAGTTATGACGTCGAGACGTACCAAATATAAAATTTGATTTATTCAGGTGATTTCGAACAAAAGAATACTAATAAAAGTTTTCTTATTTTAATGCAGAATTTATCAAATCAAACCATAAAGAGATATTTGTAAGATGTCGCATATGTGAATAACATTGAAGTATTTTAAATGTAATATTAGAATTTATTAAAGAGCATAAAAAATATGCTATTTACATATTAACGCCACCGCAGCAGAAGTTGCGCTAATGTGCCAATAAAGAGCAATCTTGTTCGCTCGCGCACAAAAAATGGCATGAAAAATAGGCTAAAAAAGTACTAAAGTACTTAAAATGACGTCAAAATCAGCAAAATGAAATAAATAAAATAAAATAAAATAAAATAAAATAAAATAAAATAAATAAAAACACTAAAAAGACACGAACAACAAGATCACTCTTTATTGGAGCATTAGCACAACTTCTACTGCGGTGGCATTAATACGAAGGTACCAAAAATATCAATGTTAGCGGAAATTTGTAAGGAGTTAAATGCTTTTTATTTAACCAAATAATGTCGGCAGATACAACCATAAAGTAACTTTAATAAATTATATAATACTAGCGCACCCGACAGACGTTGTCCTGTCACCGACAGACGTTGTCCTTCTTGGCACCGACTCCAGAAAATCAAATAAATGTACGTAAATATGGTGATACGCAGAATAAACACTGCGCTCTTAATTTAATTTCTTATTACAATTATGTAAAGAAATTATTTTTTACTCTTCATTAGTTTTTGAAGTCGGTTCAATTTTTGATAGAAAAGTTTATTTTTCTCTTTGGTTAAAAGTTAACGATTGTCTGAAGTCAGTTAATCAAAATTATAATACAGGAAATATTATTGTAAAGTATACACGGTTGTCAGCAGTGGGATTCGAACACACGATCTCTTTCTTGAAAAAGCTGAGCTTAAATATGGCGCCTTAGACCGCTCCGACATTCCGTCCGCACTCCATCATCGAAATTATTCAACACTTTTAATTAGCGAAAAATCACTATTTATTAGTTTTTGCCTAATTACAAAAAAGTACTGAATCAAATTCGATGAAATGTGAATCTAAACCATTCTCAAATCCACTGGAACACACACACAGAATTTCATTAAAATCGGTCCAGTCGTTTAGGAGGAGTTCAGTGACACACACACCCACAGAAGATTTTTATATATAAAGATAAGCATTGAAAATTTGAGGTTTTTGCGCCGAAGACATTGCCAAATTAGGAAAAGGTGAATTATCTCAGGAACTACTGGATTTAAACGAATTTGCTTAGTACCATTCCATTCAGAATGAGAGAATGCACTAAAATATGTTATCAGTTGAAAAATAACTATAAAAGCCGATTTTTAAGGAAATTTTTAAAAGTTCGTTCTTTTTTCTACTCATCTTAGGGGTGGAATTTTTGAAAATCATTTCTTAGCGGCACTCGATGTTATAAGAAGTATTTTTACCTAAATTTTCAAGATTTTTGGTTCGGTAGATTTTTTTGTGCTGTGATTAATACGAAATCATGATTTTCTTTTATATATATGGCACTTTTAATTAGCGAAAAATCACTTATTAGTTTTTGCCTAGTTACTAAAAAAAAACTGACCCAATTTCGATGAAATGTGAATCTAAACCATTCTCGAATCTACTGGAACGCACACAGAAATTTTCATCAAAATCGGTCCAGTCGTTTAGGAGGAGTTCAATTACATACACACGCACAGAAGATTTTTATGTATAAAGATAAGGATTGAAAATTTCAGGTTTTTGCGCCGAAGACATCGCCAAATTTGGAAAATATGAATTATCTCATGAACTACTGGATTTAAACGAATTTGCTTAGTACCATTCAATTCAGAATGAAAAAATGCACTAAAATATGCTATCAGTTGAAAAATAACTGCAAAAGCCGATTTTTAAGGAATTTTTTTAAAGTTCGTTTTTTTTTCTACTCATCTTAGGGGTGGAATTTTCGAAAATCCCTTTTTAGCGACACTCGATGTTATAAGAAGTATTTTTACCCCAATTTTCAAGATTTTTGGTTCGGTAGAATTTTTTGTGCTGTGATTAATACGAAATCCAGACTTTCTTTTATATTTATAGGACTTTTAATTAGCGAAAAATCACTAACTATTAGTTTTTGCCTAATTACTAAAAAAGTACTGATTCAATTTCGATGAAATGTGAATCTAAACCATTCTCGAATCCACTGGAACGCACACACAAAATTTCATCAAAATCGGTCCAGTCGTTTAGGAGGAGTTCAGTTACATACACACGCACAGAAGATTTTTATATATAAAGATTTTTCTCAATTAATATCAAGAGCTATTCGCTTATTGGCATAAAATTTATATTAAATAACAAAAGAACAAATAAATTAGTCAAACATTAATAAAAATATAAATAAATCATCGAATTTAAAATCATTTGATCACTTAACAAACAAGTGTAGTGGGTTTAATGTCAAGGAAGTGTAACATTTATGTTCATCCATTATTGGCATATAATCTTACAGTTTGTCTATCGTTCTTTGGTCGACGGGATAAATTAAGTAGTTATATATTTACTTATAGTATTTTTAATAAAATGAAAGAAAAATGTGCAAGTTAAATGTATCTGATATATGTATTCTTAATTTATGTGTTTTTTAATAAAAGTCATGTATTTTAAATAAAGCTAGTGACAGCTTTATATTTAAAATGAAATTATGGCGAAGGAAACCTATTTGGCGATTGTTTCGAGTAGCTAAAATAAAAGTAGGAAAATAGCCGTCGGGCATATAAAAAATAAAACAATCAGATCGGAGTTGTTGATGACAGTCACAAGACTTATGCTGGTATTTATATAGGTACTATAGCAAAATTTGCAACATCTCTGGTGTTAAACTAGGACTCTCGAGGTAAGGCATTTGGCTGCTCAGCAGCGGGTAGAGAGTTCAAATCCCGTCGGATGTAAGTTCGTTTTGTTTAGAAATGCTTTTGTGTTAAATTATTATTCCTTCGGGAATATTCTTATGTTAATTGTTATTCAATTTCTAGAATTTTTCTAGTTGTGAATGTTTCATTTGAGAAATTACCTTGAATGTATTTAATTGGTATGGCTTTTAATTCTTTTAATAAAGTTCTGTACTTTTTTCGTTCAAATCCATGGTTTATTTTTCATATGATGCATTTTATATAGCAATGCAATGACTTTTATAATTATTCTGATACATCAAAATTTTATGCTGTTGTTATCATTTTATAAATTTTGACAGCAGCAATTATTTTTCTTTTTAAGATATTAGAAAACCTTCCGTTTTTATCAAAAAATTAAATGACTAGAATTAAAAAATGCTCTGACGAGCACAAAAAAAGGTTAATATGTTTTTAAGTATGAAAAAGGGTTTGACAAGTGCTTCTGTTAATTACTGAGCATGAGGAAGGACAAGGGATTCCTTCTTGGCTACAACTCACTTCAATGCCAACTTTGAAAAAATCATATTTGCGCTTTTTCCATATAAAAGAAATTTGCGGTTCTTTAGTAGAACTTCCCACCGAGCTTTAGATGTTAACCAAGAGTGTAGTCGTAAAAATAACATAGGATATATGCTCTAAGCAGAGGGATACCCTAGAATGTGTATACTATAAGCTTTCTTGAGAAACAGAGAGTATATGGTGTTCTATTAAAAAGTCCAGAAGGTATACGGCGTATATCCTGCACTACATCCCTGATGTTAACTGCACAGTTCACTCTGCACTGTACTACAAATCAATTTTCTGTGCAATTATACACTTAGGGCATGCTTGGTGCAGTGCATGAATGTGATACCTGCAGGAACTAGGTTTTGGGCACTATGTCGTCTTCCCTTACATGTATCTTTACTGGTTATGTCTTTACACTATACATTTTTATAGTAACTGCGACTGATTTGTTTTCACGGAAAAAGCGCAAATATGATTTTTTCAAAGTTGGCATTAAAGTGAGTTGTAGCCAAGAAGGAATCCCTTGTCCTTCCTCATGCTCAGTAATTAACAGAAGCACTTGTCTTTATATGAAATGGCTTTGTTTACGTTTTGGTTTCAATAACCCAACACATGTTGCTGCTATGCTGAAGTGTTCCGATTACCACAATATCTCTATCGCAGGAATTAATGCACAAATTTTCATCAAACTTGAGATTTAGGCAGATTTTGATTTATATTATTGCTCATTGCATGTTTTGGGTAAATCTCCCAACAAGTGTCGCATATATGCTGGATTTTTCCCGATATCCGCAATAGTCCTATTTCAAAAACTAATGTTCGGAATTTCATGCCTTTAGAATCCTCACGGTGAGCATATGATTGTCATTTGATTTTGGCAATTTAATAATGAATTTTGACGCATTAAATGCATGAGATAGAAAATAGTTTTGGGGTTGCCACATCCGGCTAGTTCTTTATAATCGGAGTAATCGACGGTTCATCTACACCATATTGTTTAGCTATTTTGATAACACTATCATCGTTCTTAAGTTTTGTCACTACTTCTTTTCATAATTGATCAGTAATTCGCTTAAGCTTCTTACTACTGCTATCACTAAACGCTTTCTCATTCTTAGAAGTCATAATAAAGGCTAAAATTTTCGCAAAACTAAATAAATTCAAACAATAAGTTAACTTTTTTACTGTACTAAAGGTCACAAAGCACTCTGATACGCGCACTTCACTCCAAACTTGACTTATAACAATAGTTATGTGAGGGTTGCCAACTGAACTATTCGACAGCTTTGGACGCGAATCGAGTTATCCTACGCCGAAAGAGTAAAATTTTGATATGGCAAATATGGCATTATTTATATATTCAGTGGCGATGATCATTATGTCTCTTGGCGATTTAGCCGATTAAATTTGCGATTTTAAAGTAGAGTTTGTCAATAACGGAAAATTGAGAATTTCTTTTAGAAAAAAGAGGATAATTACTATAATTTTTATGCACGGTTTTAAGTAAACTCGGTTTTTTTTCCATAATTTTAAATTTTGTATATTTGGAAATGGAAGGGAGAGGGAAAGTATATCTTTGCAATGCTTTTTCTACAATATCTCAAGCAAAAATACTTTTAAATGCTAATAATTGCTGATCGTAAATGTTACATTCACTTCACACCATCACAAAAGTTTTTTGCATCACCATGTGTTTTTTCATTTGAGGCTTTCTTGGCACAGATGCCATATATGCATGACATTGTGCGATATTCTTCTGACGCCAATTTTGCAAAAGCTTAGTTTTCAAACTTCAATTACATACATATATATTAAGGTACTACTTAGTTATCCCGTCGACCAGTTTCGCCAAACTATACAAATTGCCAAACGCACAGCGAAATTATACATATAGGCATAATTTTCATTTTAAATAACATAAAAAAATAATTTGTGGAATCTTAATAAAAAATACAAATAAAAAGTCGAAATAAAAATCCCTTAACGGCGTTTTAAACACGTGCATAGTATTTAATATCATTGGATGCGACATTCACGATCATCCATTATTGGCATATAATATTATAGTTTGGCGATAGTTTTTTAGTCGACGGGATAACCAAGTAGTACCTCTATTAACTATTTTTTATCATTTTCAAAAGAAAATAATAATGAATAAAAACCGGTGATAACTGATTTTCCCTTCGACTAAAAAATTATCGCCAAATTATAAAATTAAATATCAATAACGGATTATCATAAATGTTACATTCAGTTTACATTAAATAGGTTACCCATGTTTGTTATGCCATAATGTGATTTTGAATTCAACTTTTTATTTGTACTTTTATTGATGTTTTACTAATTTATTCCTTCTTTCGTTATTTAAAATAAAAATTATGCCAATATGAATTACATGGTGAATAAATTGATGATTTGTACAATTTGGCGAAATTGGTCGGCGGGATAATCATGTAGTATTGAAAAGTTTAATTAATAACTACAGAATGAAATGATTTATAAAATTTAACAAAATGAAATAAAGGTAAATATATATATATATATATATATATATATATATTTAATAAACATTAGCCCGGTTATCATATCAGACAAAATAACAAAATTTTCGTGCCAATTAGATAATACCCTAATGCGTATTTGACATCACATCCCTATTTAAAATCAATTGAATGCCTTTTAAGATATGGACAGAATGTGACGTTTTTGTTTTACTTTATATTTTTTCCTTACATAAATTAGGACGTTATATGATCATAATTAATAAATCTTACATTTAGTTCCTGAAGAGAAATTTTGGTTTTCCCAGATACTTTTTTCCGATGTACTTGTTTTTTTTTTTTTTCCATTTTTTCTACTACTAAAATTCAAAATGTTAGGGTACTCGAGAAAATCATCCCATGTCATATAAAATGCATGTTATTTGAAAAATTAACCATGGATTCGAACAAAAAAAAAAAAAAAAAAAAAAAAAAATAACATTGCGTTCACAACATTATTATTTAAAGAACTGAAACTAAAAGCTTGGCAATAAAAACAAATAACCATGTTTTTCACGTGATTTGTTTAATTTGAATGAATTATGATACATACATGACAATTTTTATATTAAATTTGGTGGCAATGAATAAAAAAAAAAAAAACTACAATCGCAACAGTAAAAGACAATATTCAACTGCGGGTTTAAGACATAAATTCGATTTTCTCAGAAACCGTCAAACATACAAAAATGAAAAAAAAACTGTTCTAAGTTTTATCAAGACGATAAACATAAACCAAAAATGAAGTTAATCCATCCAAAATAACGTTAGCTATTGCTTGTTGAATGTTTCGTCTTCATTTTTTCGTTAAAAGTTAAATAAAAAACTACAGTAAACTGCGATAATTTTTTGAATGCTATCATTTTATTCATCTCGTCGAGTTCTATCTCTTGAAAACAAAATCACTGCCGTACGTCTACTGGTTCGCCAGACATTTCAAAAAGACGTTCGCATTTTCTATTTCTTAAACATATTATACCAAACTCTACCGCGTTTTGTATGATTATGAAAAATGTAAATAAAATATAGCCTGTATTACTTTCTGGGTTATAATTCACCCAAATGCAAAAGCATTTTATTGTCGTTTTTGACCCTGACGTCAGGCTAACGTTTTCCCCTTTTAAATTTATTAAATCATTAGAATTAGCAAAGAATAAAAAAAATTGTGGCATCAAGGACAAAAAGGTGGGAACCTTTTTGTCCTTGATGCCACAATTCAAGTGAAGAAGTTATGAGCTCCATAAGCTTTTCTTATGTTAAATTAACTCGACTCGGGCGGCGTCTCTTATACAAATTTTATTCGGTTGACACCGCTTTTTAAAAAGAAGTTTCCTTCAATGCATGGTTTCAAAAGTGCTCTTATTAAATAAGGCAAATTTTATTTTCCTTTATTGTTTGAGTCAAAAACAAATTTTGCAAAGAAAGATGATGTCAAAACAAGTACAAAGGTTTAAGATTGAGAAGTGATACTAAATTTAAATAACCATTGCGCTGCCGCGCAGTACTGAAATAATTTCATTAAATTATTTTTCTGGTTTCTTATACTTTTTAAAATCGAAAAGTTTCCAGCTATGTTTATACAAGATTAAAAGAATAATTTTTATAAGGCAATAAGCAAGACAACTTTTTTAAAAATCTGCTTGATAAAAAATAAATGGCAAAAGAGATGTATTTCTTTTACTGCATTTTTTATTCACTTACCTTAAGCATACGGAATATTAGGATTATAAAATTAAACAACAAATTATAATTGATAATTTAATTTCATAATTTCAATTAAAAACGCAAATTTCCTTTTGTACCTATGATAGTTCAGCTGTTTTTACTAATTACACTTTCAGATATTCTCCAACTTTCGTCTCCAACTTTCATAAAGAATAAATGGACAGAATTTGAAACAAGTAAAGTTACTGCTTTATTATCTTTATAACCGAGTTCGACTGTATATTTAAGGACTCGAACTAATATATACCATAACAGCTAAAATTAACACAAGTAATAGAAGTAATAATAATTTACAAGTAATTATGTAATACATAGTATATAATTTACAATTTTTGTTATTTCAGAATTTACTTCGAAACTTCCAATATAAAGATCCAATTATAGTACAAAGCATGTTAATATTCAAGGTAAAGTATACTTTTTAATCATATTAATAAGTTTATCGCATAGTTATTGATTTAATGTAACTAAACTTTTTTTTCTTTTAACTTTTTCAGAAACCAAAAATCGGAGAAGTAGGTGAGTTTTATATTTTTAAATAGTTCCATTTTCTATTAAATTTTTAGAAATTAATTTAAAATTAAAAAATAACTATTTTATCTCTATTTTGTTTGTCTATTAATCTATTAATGATGAGTTTGATAAAATGGAATTGAAAAAAAAAAATTGTTTGGCATATAGCATTTCTAGTTATTTTTTTAACCTATATATTAAGTGAACTAAGACTCTCACATTCTTGTTTATGAGCTACAAATTCTTCAAGAATTATGTGGCCAAAAAAAAAAAAAAAAAATAAAAAAATAAAAAAATAAAAAAATAAAAAAACTCGTTTCATTTAGATTCTGAATCTGAATAGAATATGATGAAATTTTAATTGAATCAAATGCTGGATTTGATGCAGGGAGAAAAAGCTTTTAATGAAATTTAATGTGGATTGATATTTATATAATACTTTTGAAATAAGTGAGAAATCAATTTTATAGGCTACATTTAAGGTAAAGCACAGCAATTATCAGTAAATCTTATTTTTTAAATGTTATAATCAATAAGTTAAAAACCAAATAAAATCTGAATACTAATGTTCCATAACAACTTTTATGCAGTTTTAATTTATCGAATGCTCTTATCTAATGCCAAATTTAGAGATAATCTCGATTTAACAGTGATTTTCAAGAGACTCTAGCGTGCCAGATCTTGAATTCAAAGTCATCAGATTAGTAAGTATTTGCAGCTTTTTTAGCCTTTTTAATAACTGCTAAACGATGAAGCATAAATTGAACATGCCTGCAAAAATTTTTCAGAGGTATGTCATGTCCAATGTTAATCACAAATGAGAAAGTTACAATCAGTTAATATCAGCATAAGAACCACTGAAATCGGCCTCTACAATCATCACAACTGCCCTATTTGTTACGATAGCTATAGATTTTACGATACGATAGATTTACGGATTCACGGTTTACGACAGACTTGTTACGATAACCATTGCTTGTGACTTTCACGATTTTTGAGAAATATTTATGACTTTCACGATTGATAACGACATTAGCAACTACATTACATTAGTTAAAGACATTGGCGCGCATTAATCTTGGTTTTTATTGTCTTCCATTTTCTGGTATGTCCCGATTCTGTCGAATGAGATTTAAATTCGGGTTTCTAGATATCGGTTATCATTTTAAAGAGCATATTGCCGTGGAATTCTCATCTAAACAGCTAATTGAGATCGACAGTTTGACAAAAGCAGTTACTCTATTTCTATTCAGATCTATTTCTACCCGCAGCAAAATTATTTCTATCCAGATGCCAAAAATTATAAAAATATGAAAGTGGTCTCCGAGATTCCTATTCTAAGCTCTTTCAAGCAGATTTGGTGCTTTGAACAAGTATCATAGCCCCCAAATAATGCAAGAAAAAGCTCCTTCTACAATTGCTGAGCCGTTATTGCCTTATATGTTTCCAGGTACGCTAGATCTATGGTTTCAAAAGCATGACTATGTATTCCTAGCCTATCATCAGAGAGATGTAATCAGAATCAAGATTCGTCGCTCCATTTTACTCAATTCGGTGCACGGGCCTTATGCAAGCAATCTGAGTTCGAGGCTAAGATTCGTCTTTTGGCGGTGTTTACTTTTGAATATTACAAAGTGCTCTATGGAGTATGTTTTACGATGTTTGTTTGTTAAAAATACATCAAGAGAACTCATTGTTTTAGCAGTAAATACTTAATAATAATATAAACACAAAATGTTATTCTGCATCCGAAAACATTTACTAAATTCGCAGCATTTCGCGTAAAATTTATGAACGCAACATATGTCCAATCTGGCAGTCTGTCTGCTGGCAGTATTACGTTTGCACACTCTGAAATTCTGGCTGAACAGTAGCTAAAATAACGGATCAAGATACCACCATACTTCTGAGGTATGAATCACATACATAAGGTCCATTCTCTGAGCCATGCAGTACATAATAAATAGTGGCGTGTATTGGCTGTAGGCACACAAGTGCTGCTTCTGAAGCATATTTGGTGAAGCAAACGCAGCATAAGCTTTATAGATACTATTTTTATGACTTTGTAATCTAGTTAGGTGGCCAGCAGAGTTACGGGTTGCTGTAGGTGACGGCAAACGACACAGATGAATGATAGAAGTCAAGTTCAGCCAAATTTTTTATCTTATAAAGTTTACCGAATTTCTAAATACCCTTTTCTCTATCTGTGTTATCTTGTGCTAATCTAGATAATATTTAAGGAGAAAATTTCATTTTAGGTCTTTTTCTGGAATTTGATAATCTATTTGGTAGCATTTGCCCCTATAGGCCCTGTCCATGCCCTTTTTTCATTCCACAAGATCGGGCGAGGAGTTAATTCCCGATGTTCTTAAAGAACACACTGATTGCACACTTTAAATCAGTGCAATCAAATTAGTTATATATAATTGTGAAAATGTGGTCATAATCTTCTGTTTCTTAGCAGAGGGAACATGGAACTTTCACCAACTACATACTGACAACAACAGACTGCACTGTAAGCTTGTCTTTTCTACCACACAAAGTGTCTTATAGCTACCGACCTAGAGAAATCAATAAATGACAGAAATACACCGGCCTACAACTCTTTACAAGTGAATTTGGACAAGTAGTTGTATACATTTCCATGATTCCTATGATAAGAGCTTTTCAACGACACCAATCTCGACATAATTCTGATCTGGCTGTTGGGAATCTTCTCTAGTAAGAGCATAAAGTTCGTAAAAAGAAGCCAATAATTTCCTTAAATTGAATGTTGTTTTACTATTGGCTCCCAGTTCGTTATTTTTCCCCAATAAAAGGTCACAGATTTCTTCTTCTTTTTTTTATTTATTTATTTATTTATTTATTTATTTATTTGACCAAATTGCTATTATAGAAAGGTTTGTTTATAAGAAGATATTTTGTAACCTATTAAATATCTATTTACCTATAAATTTCTTTTCCAGTTAAACCTCATCAGGATTCGACCTTTTTATACACGGAGCCTCCAACTTGCATAGGTCTGTGGTTTCCCCTTCTAGATGACGTCACTCTGGAAAACGGATGTCTGTGGTACGTGCCAGGATCTCACAAAGGTACAGTTGTAAATTTTTGAACAAATAACAATGATTGATGTATAAACTCAATCACTTTGATTAACTTTTGCTGTTTGTTATCGTACTATATATATATATATATATACTTGCGGTCTTTGCCCGCTACGCTGGTCGTTTTAGACGGACAGACGGGTATTAAATAGTTTAATAATATTAAAATGCATACCAAACAATGTCTTAATATGTAATTATGCAATTAAATACTTTTGTGTGGCCCTGTAAATCAACAAGAAATATTATTTGCACCACAAATCGTACATAATGTATATTATAGTATAAACTTCATAAATGCATATCAACTTTATTATGTTCGAAAGAGTGTAAGACCATTAAAATGCACTTAAAACTTTTTTCCCCATTCACCGTAATGTGTCGGAATCCTTTTGATTGTTCCTGTAATTGAACTATCCATCCAATTTTAATAAATTTGAAATAACTAGACAAAATTATCTAATAATTATATATTTTAAGTTTCAAATGATTCGGTTGGGTAGTTTTTGAGTTGTTATATGCGGACAGACGGACGAACGGACGGACAGACACACAAATGGGCAACTCGAGATTCCGGGATTTTTCCCTTCAATTCAAAACAAACGCGACGTTTTTCCGTTTCCGGGTTCGGAGGAGGAGATAGCGTCACATACATACATACATACGGTCGGATTTTAATAGTGTAGATATTTCATAATACGAGGGCTGCTGTTTATATTTCTGGTCTTGGCAACAAGGAGTGTATTAGGCAACCGCTGACGATTTCAATTGAAAGTTTGATAATTTTAACCATAGATTGTTCGGAATTATTTGCCATTTTAACTTGATTTGTGGTATTTACAGTAAATTGAAAAATTCATCTTGTGCAAAAAATGGAATTGTCTCGTGAACATTTTCGTGCAATCATTTTTCACAACTTTCGATATGGATTTTAGACAAAAGAGTACTTCGATGAACTTAATTTTTTATATAATGATAAAGAAGCATCCTAAAGCATTGACAACAAGTTGGAAATTGCACGTGAAGCGTAGCAAATGATGTGCGTTCGTATGATAACGAAGTTTTAAAATATTCAGATCTTGCTGATATAGTAGAGCGTACTTTGGATACAGTATAGTGGTCGAAATCTTTGTGTTCCTATAAATATGCAGGGAGTAATTTTTATTCTACTTCATTAACGTATATCTTATTCATAAAATGTGAAGCAGTTTAATATAATTAAAACACCCCTCAAACAAAGTTTCCCCGTATAACACTGTTTAGTGAAATACATTTGTGTGGCCCTGTAATTTAATAATAAATATTCTTTGCATCGCAGATTGTACAAAATGTATTTTTAGTACATATTTCATAGATTCATGTCAATTCTGTTATGTTCAAATGAGTGTAACACCATTAAAATGCATTTGGGACTTTTTTCCCCATTGATCCTAATGTAACGGAATACTTTTGATTGTCCCTGTAATTGATCTTTCCATCCGATTTTCATAACATTTGAAATGACTCGACAAAATTATGTAATAAATATACGTTTTAAATTTCAAACGATTAAAATGCATTTGAAACTTTTTTCCCCATTGACCGTAATGTAACGGAATACTTTTGATTGTCCTTGTAATTGATCTATCCATCCGATTTTCAGAAAATTTGAAATGACTCGACAAAATTATGTAATAAATATACGTTTTAAATTTCAAACGATTAAAATGCGTTTGAAACTTTTTTCCCATTGACCGTAATGTAACGGAATCCTTTTGATTGTCCTTGTAATTGATCTATCCATCCGATTTTCATAAAATTTGAAATGACTCGACAAAATTATGTAATAAATATACGTTTTAAATTTCACATGATTCGGTTGGGTAGTTTTTGCTTTGTTATATGCGGATGGACAGACGGACAGACAGACGAACAGACGGGCGGACTGAGCGACAACAATAGGTGCTACGTATTTACATAATTACGATTAATGTTCAAGGTTCATCAAAAGCTGTATGTAATATCTATACAGGTTACGAATTATGGATTTATGCATATGAGACAAAAACAAAATAGCAATCGACTGTATGGGTCTTCCAAAATGAGTGAAATCCAACAAAAGTTGTTCGAGGAAGAAACACATCGAAGCAAATGGTTGCCTGTTTCTTCGAAATTACCGGTCAAGTTGCGACAGTGGCATTAGAGCAGCGAAACACAGTCAGTTCTAAATGGTACTCGGCCAATTATTTGTCAGAGTTTTCGAAGAAATTTGGAAAAAGCAGAAGAACAGATAAATAATTTTTTAGCATAACAATGTGAGCTCTCACACATTGGCTCAAACAAAAAAAAATTCTCAAAGGCCAAAACATCGAATTGATGGGTCATCAGCCGTATAGCCCTGATGTGCCACTCAATAACATTTTTTTATTCCCATACACCAAAAATAAATTACGTGGATAATGATTTTCGACACCGGAAAAAATGGTTGTTGCGTTCAAAACGCATGTTTGGAGTTACCTCCATAGGATTCGAAACAGTGCTTCAAATATTGATTCAAACGCATGCAAAAGTGTATTGATCTTCATGGAGAATACATTGAAAAACAATAAATCCAGTATTGATCATAAATATCTGTTTTTTCATTACTAGGCCAGAAATATAAATAGCAACCCTCGTATAATCGCAGCTTTGCATTTTGGTTTTCTCCTGACGCAGCTATGCATTTCGGTTTTTCCCTAACAGAAGGCAGCACTAAAATATAGGAATTCATTGTTTCTCGTTCATTTCAATTTTGCTGATTCATGCAGGCTTGTATTAATTTTCAATATTAATTGGATGACACTGTTTTTTCTGCTGAGTTTCAAGTATTGGATTTTTGTATTTTCTATCGCATTTTATTTATTCATTGATTTATTTTTATTTTCTACAATTCTTTCAACAGTTTTTGGCTTCCGATATGTTATAAGGTCCTTAATTTTGTCTTTTTAAGCATATTGCTGACAAAATTTGGCGAAATTATATATCTTTCCTATGAACTGGCATGTATATACCACCTCTGATGAATATGTATGCTACTCATAGATTTAAGGCTTCCACATTATTGTTCATCTTATTTTTCTATTTATCCATTTATATTATCTTCTTTTATTTATGTTTATGTTTATGTTTGTGATTTCAATTTCCTTATAAATATAATATATGTATTAACCTCTTGTCTATATTGCCGTTGAAACTCACGTTGCGATGTTCATTTATTTTTACATTTTAATACCAGTATTTCCAAATAGTAAAACCTGTGTTAGTTAAAAAAATAAACGTTTCTAGCATTAAATAAGCCAAACATTGCTATTCAGAAATAATTATATTCATTTCTATTCGATTCGTTGCAATTGAAGGCCAAAGTTGAATTTTTCTCCATTAGAAAGAAAAGAATCTAGGACAAAATCTGAATCTGGTATCTTAACTGTATGCACAGATATTCTAACCCCGAGCTACCCAGATGACAACCGACCTGACGCAGCTCCCTCACATGTTGGTATCAGTGAATCTGCCATGTTGGTAGATTTGCATCAATGAAAATTGGGAGCACATGGAACTCCATCAAACCATGGATAATAATTATATTATAAAAACATACGAAATTTCAAGCTGTATAGCCAAGGTCCGAGGTTCGAATCCTGGACTAGATACTTTATACTCTATTGGAGGATGATTAAGCAACTTTGGCTTCTAACAAATACAAGGTGGAACCCGTCGAATTTCGACGAAAGTAAATGTTTTAGAAGGAACTGTTTCATTGATCTATAATAAACTTACAAAATCAGCTACAATAAAAATGCATCTTACAATGGTCAGTCTAACTCTTAAACAAATATTATTTAAGACTAAATTTAAGGGAAAAAATATGTTTTCTATAAAACTGAGTTGTCCAAATTTTTAAAATTAAACTTTAATTGCATATGTAGAAATATAATAATAAGGCAAAATATAATAAAGATCAGCCATTAAGATGAAGTTATCGATTGAGGCTCTTATGTTTGGTATAAATGCGTAAGCCAAAAAATAAAATAAAATTAATTAAAATAAAATAAAATAAAATAAATAAAATAAAATAAATAAATAAATTGCCACGATCTTATAATTTCACGTGAAATTTAAACCCGTCATAATTTTAATCTTCTCAAAATTTGCATGCGCGCATTTCAATTTTTATCAATTTTAAGAGAAAATGACGTATTTCTGTTGCCACAATTACGATATTCGTACAAAAAACTATAAAAAAAAATTAATATTTCAAAAATAAATTAAGATACAGCTTTCAAACAAATTGTATTTAAAAGTACATATTTTTCCGCATACGATGGTGCAAAATTTTAAAATGTGCGATGTTTAAAAGTTTAAAATTTGCTTTACCGAAAATTACAAAACCGAATTGCAGAGGAAAGTGTTGCCATTCGCAAAATGACGTATGCGTTACGCACAGACACGTTTGGCCTTTATAATATAGGTAACATTCAAGTTGAAATTTCGTATGCCTTATATACTATAATGGTATAATATTCAAATTAACGGAACATGTGAAACCTGCTTATTTTCAGCTACATACGTATCGTACGAGGTAAGTCAAGGGTTAATTAAGTCTTTTTTGATAGAAAAAATAAATTATATATTTTTTTAAAGTACTTTATTTCTTAAAATGTCGTTTTATCTAGGTAAAGTGCATCAGAGATACGTTCGAAATCCGGCAAAAGATCCAATGCTTTTGATGGAAGGGACATTGCCAAACTACAACGATGACCAATATGTCCCTGCACCAGCGAAAATAGGTATTTGGTTACTGTTTCTTAAAAAAAGAAAAAGAAAAGATTTAAAAAATTTGCTAAATTTTACTGTTTTGATTATGTAATTATGATAAATTAATAGAATAGAGGCAGATGCATTAGTTCGATGAAAATTCTTTTTAATATATAAGTGATCATTTTGATCTTTGGCCAATAACTAATTTCTAAACCATTAATTTTAAAAATATGTCAAATGCAAAAATGTTTCAAATGTTAGTTTTCATCATATGAACTTTCATTTACGTCAAGATAGTTAATTGATTTTTGTATATAAGTTATAAATTTAAATTTTTTATACGGTCTGCAGTAAAATTCTCTTTGTAAATATACTTCTAGGAGGTGAGGCGGGGAAGAGGGGACGCCAAATTTCATGTTTGACCCGGGTCCAAAAAAGATTAGTTTCGGTCATAAGCCCCTTCATTAAAACCAAAAAGAATGGAAAAAATATTTTTTAAACATAAATCAAAGGATTCAGAAATAGAATATTTATACAGTTCAGGGCAGCATCGTGCGAAAGTAGGGGGGGGGGGAAGTCGAGGAGGAAATTTAGAAGGTACCAAATTTATACTACGAAAGTCTTTTTTGGTTTGTCAGAAGAAAAAGATCGTGGAGGAGATGCCAAATTGAAACTTTGCCCGGGGCGCAGTTTTCTCTTCGCACGCCCCTGGTTAATCACTCGAAGTTTCCATTATTCTATTTTTTTTCTTACCGTAAAATGAAATTATTGCAACGCTTTAATCAGAAACATAGTAACTACGGTATAAATATGCACTAATTTATCTTTCTGCATCACAGAAAGAGAGAAAAAAATGTATGAGTCCCCCCCCCTACATTTTCATGAGCACCCCTCTAACAATTAACTTCTCGCTACGGCCCTGATTTTAATATTTTGATTTCATTTTTATAATAAAACTTGGAAACGTCATTAAGGATGTATTTCGGTTCAAACTGCTTATTTTCCGATTTATTTTTAAATTCATTTTTGCTCTTAAATGCATGAAACTGGCAAATTGTCTTATTTAGAAAATACACAAGGTATCGTGCTTGTCGATTCTTTGATAAATTCAAAAAATATTGTAAAAAAAAAAAATAATAATAATAATAATAAATGGCACTTTGAACCGATTTTTTCCGAAGCGGGAGATCTGGAAACGAAAAAAAGAGTCATACTGAGAGGATAATTGTTTATAAATTAAATTCTAATGAATTGAGCTTAAAATGACATCACACGGCAGTTTCGAGCTGTTGAAGGTGGAAAAGCGTTTTTTTCGAATACAACCTTAAATGTAACTTTTACGGACAGATGACAGCACATAACTAAAGCGAATCTTCCAACGATTCTTCTTACGGTATATCCTGTTTTATAGTGTGTTCGATAACTACGAATACCCGATTTCTTAACAGTAACGAGTGACGAAACAACGAAACAAATACTTTCAAACGGGTAGAGAATCCGAAATTAATGATATCATAAGGGTGTTTATTTTGTCGTTATTTTTACAGCACTACTGTTGAGCAATGGGGAAAGATACTTGTGTTCCACTGAGTTCAGATTTATTCTCTTTTAAGACGATGGACACTTTAGAGTAATGACGGAGGCACACGAAGCATTGGACCAACTGTTCAAGGCTAAGGAAGAAATTTACAATCTGGGAATGTCTTTTTTTTCTTTTTTTTACTAAGTACAGCAACACTGTGTAACAACAAAATGAAGTCCGCTGATTACTTGCAAGCACTGAATGATAGTTTGATTTTTCCAACGGATTTTTTCTTCCCAGAAAACAAAGATGCGATGCAAGATGAGACTACCAGAATTCATCGATCCAAGGCAGAAAAAAAATTTATTCCGGGATCGCGAATCATCATTCGCACACTTGAACTGTCCACCACAAAGTCTTGATCACAATCATGTTGAGAATATGCGGGATGTATTGGAAGGAGAGCTAATCTTCTTTCATCCATCTAGGAACTTGATGAATTTGTGCTAAAAAATATGTGTACACTGTGTTACTATTAGTGAATTGATGCCAAGCCGGGTGCTTTCTGTAATTCGAGGAAAAGGTGATCCAACACAATATTTCAATGCGACTTTTTTTTTGGGGGGGGGGGGGCAGCCAGTGTATATTCAATGTATTATAAATATTTTGATTACATAAAAATACTCACTGTATTCAATCTATCCCCATTGTTTAATCCATTTTTATTGTTCTTTTTCAGGTGATTGCATTGTTATACATGGTTCAGTTGTTCATAAAAGTGGAAGAAATATCACGAAAATACCACGCACAATTTATACTTATCATATAGTCGAGAAAGATGCTAAGTGGAGTGAAAAGAACTGGTAAATATACTACATACATTTCAAATTATTTGTTGCACGCCTCGTGAAAAAGTAATCTAATGAACGGATAATAGTGCAAGAGCCGTCAGCACAAAACCCTAAATCATCGAGCACAAGAACAGTTCCTTTATTTTATGAAAGAGTAGTAATAGGGGAATCTAATGATCCATGTCTGCCGGAAGTAAAGTAGTGCATAAGCTAAAAATGAATATCACTAATGGTTAACTCGTAAGTTTAGCATTATATTTTCCTTCACCCAGTTTTCCATGTTTTCATACTTTGGATTGTACGGCAAACACAATGCTAAGCCTACGAGTCAACCACTAGTGGTATTAATTTTTGGCTTATGCACTACTTCGCTTCCGGCAGACATGGATCATTAGATTCCCCTATTACTACTCTTCCATAAAATAAAGGATAGTTCCTTGTGCTCGATGACCTAGGATTTTGTGCGGTCGGCTCTTGGACTATAAGGTTAAAAAAATTTGTTAAAAGAATATAAGTTTAACAATATGTTTTCCTTTCATTTATTAATTCAAAACTTTACTGCATAACAACATTTTATAGTTATGCTTTTTAGATTTTTAATTGTCTTAATCGATATGGCTCAATTTGGTTTATTCTGATGTTTTAAAAAAATTATTTGAAGTGGAGAGGTACTCCAGGAAAGAATGGAAAATAATGGAAAATTCGAAATTTTTTATCATTTTGTATTTATTGCCAAGGTTCTCGAAATTGTCCGTTTCTGAAATTCTCTCTCTCTCTCCTTATTATTATTTTTTTTTTCCAATCAAAAATTGTGATTTTTTTTCAGAAATCCACATCGAAGAATATTTCTATTGCATACGTCATAAGAACTTAGCAAGGGAATTTATCTAAAAAAAACTGGTATTAAAAAACTGAGGTATGTAGCCTATCCGGATCGTTGCAGACGATGCCTATTTTTTTCAAAATGTAGAACGAAGGAGGGCAGTACGGGAGGAGTTATTTAACTTATCCCTTATTATTCATTCATTCCTTTCTTTGTCCGAAGCCATGGTAAAGCTTGGATTGACGACTCCTGCCTAAGATAAAACAACTTCACCAGTAGAGCCTTATCCACAAATCTAAACATCCCATTGAAATATGTAGATCTGTACAAGTAACAGGAAAATTCGAAATAAGCTGTTAAATGTGCACTTTGCATTTTTGTGGAATATACATTGCATATTTCCGTAAGTGAAATGTGTAATTCACTGTAAAACACTGTGTCATTGTAAAACATTTGAGTAACGTTACACCATAAAATGGGTGGCAGCTTTGCTGCCTCCTATTTTATGGAGTAGCCTTGCTTCCTCCAATTTTAAGGAGTATTTTAACCGATATAACCAGTGTAACATTGTAATGTTACACCAGTAATATATGTTTACATTACACCATTATATAGGTAAAAAAAAATCACTCCATAAAATTGGAGGCAGCAAAGCTGCCAGCCATTTTATGGTGTAACGTTACTCAAATGTTTTACAGCGTTAATATAAATTTTCATAATTTTTTTTTTCAAAAAACTCTTTCCGCATAAGAAATTTTTTTGTTGCAAACTGCATTTAAATAAGTAAATTCTCACATTTTTTTTTATGAAATTTCAAATGTTAATAATTGTCACCCGGTATACACAGCTATAGGACAAAATAATAGGAATACATATTTCGAAATGCGTCGAACATCGATCTTCCAATACCGCTTCGCAACAGTCTGCAACCTCGTGACGGGGAAAGGGAATAAGTTATCAGTCCAGCGCTTGGCGGAGCAAAAGTTGCATGAGAAAATTATTAACCCAGAATTGCCATTATATAGACCTCTCTGCCTTGCAAAGAGGTATGATTATTGGAGCTCATCTCACTGAACCGTCTATGTCTACATAGCTGCCAACTTGTACGGATTTTTCCTACAACTAAAATTTCGCAGAAATTTTTATATTATTTCATAGTTAGAAAAAGTGAGATTTCGATGATTGTTTTTAGTAAAATTTCCTAAAAACTTTTGGTGGGGAGAAAAATCCGTGCAAGTTAGCAGCTATGTGTCTAGAATAGACAATCTTATGGGTTTTTTAAGGATCATTGTATCAAGGGTTATAACAGTCAACACAAAATTATTAAAGGTGTCTTCTGCGAAAAAGAAACCTGGGCAAACGTCGAAATTGGACGACCGGAATAGACAAGCGTTGAAAAGGATAGTCGCCCCAAAACGTAAGTTTACACTGGCGTAAATAACCTACGATATGAATACCCATCTCCAGAATCAACCAAAACTATTTAACAGGAACTGCTCTCTTCGAACAATTATGGTAAAATAACCATCCCAAAGACATTAGTATCATCGCAGAATGCTATAAAGCAACGACAGTGGTGCTGGACACAAGAGCAATAGGGACAGGTAATCTGATCAGACCACAGAACGTGTGTTCGTCTGGTTGACACCGGTACCAGCATTTCACGTTAAATATCTGACCGTGAAGAATGGAAGAGGCTCTGTGATGGTGTGGGAGCGATATCTCGGCATGGCTTGGGGCCCACTCGTAGTCCTGAGAGAGAATGTCATAGGGAAGCATTATCGTAGCATTCTTGTAGATCATTTGCACCCTATGCCTCAGACTCAGGTTCGTAGAAAACGTACTCTATTCCAAGATTACAACGAACTCACACACCTCGCTGTGTTCAAACACGGTTAGATGAGCATAATGATGAAGTGGAACATTTCACGTTGTGTCCTCAGTCCTCTGATCACAACGTCATTGAGACATTGTGGAGTTTTTCAGTGAACAAAGTCATGTTAGGTTTCCTTCTCCACGCACACTACCTGAATTCGAGACCGCTCTGCATGAGGAATGGCTGTAATTTACTTTAAATTTTGTGCGCGATCGTTATTTGACATTCCCATGTCGGGTACATGCTGCATTTTGCACAAATGGTGACTCAACACCCAACTAATAAAAAGTTTTGTATTTTTTAACACGTTTCTATTATTTTGTTCTATACATGTATACATAAATATGTCTTTTGTTTATATGTAACTGACATTTTTTTTCTGTTTTATCTTTTTAGGTGTCAGCAAACTGAAAAATTACCTTTCCCGTCTATATACGACAACTGATTTGAAAGAGGTTATGAGAAACATAAATCTGTCAACGGATAACGGGCAAAATAAATTTTGAAATAACAACATGCGCGCTTTTATTTTGTATATAAATTCTGGCGTCCTGCACGGATCGGTTATTTGAAGTCAACCCGCAATGTGATCTGATACCAAAAAGTAATTTTGCTCATAATTTGATTACATTCTGCAAATCGTCACAAAATCAGAGCAATTTGACCAGAGGTTAAAGAAAAATACCAGCATATTTATTTGCAATTTTGTTAGAATAGTCTGCATTCATTCATTATGGTTCAAGAGCCAACAACACAAAATCCTATGTTAGCACAAGAGAAAACCCTTTATTTATAGAGGGAGTAGTAAAAGGGGAATCTAATGATCCATGTCTGCCGGAAGCGAAGCGGTGCATAAAGGCTTAGCATGGTGTTTTCCTGCATCCATTTTTCCATGTTTTCATACTTTTGATTGTAGGACAAACACAATGCTAAGTTTACGAGTCAACCACTAATGGTAATAATTTTTGCTTTATGCATCACTTCGCTTCCGGCAGACATGGATCATTAGGTTCCCGTATATAAAATATAGTGAAAAAAACCCTTATAAAAAATAAAAAACCCTTCAATAAAATAAAGTGATTTTTCTTGTGTTCAATAACATAGGGTTTTGTGCTGTCAATTCTTGAACCATTATGAGTTAAATCGAATAGATATATTCTTATATCTAAGCATGTCGCTGTTTACTTGCTAATGATTCAACAAAAATAAGAAGCAAAAAGAAAGAAACGTGAGTATTAAAAGAACAAAAAATGCCAATTAATCCGAAACGATGCAGGACTCTGTATGCATTATATGAAAATCTTGTCATCATTATGTGTTCATATAAAAACCTTGTCACTGTTATGTTTATAACATTTATATATATTAGAAAATAAAATCAATGATAATATCAAAACTTTGTGCTTCTGTACGTTTCTTTGCGTCACCAAACAGATATAATCTGGATTAAAGATGGCGGAAATTTCCTCACATATGTAGGAGAGATGAGGATTCAAGATGAAGGTTTAAAAACCAATAGAAAACGGAGGATTACAAGTAATGGCCGACTGTAAATGGAACCGAAGTAGGCAAAAATGGATAGAGAAAAAAAACTTAAGAAAAAGAAGTTTTTATGTAATATTTCAGCAATCTGGTAATAGGGGAATGGCGAATTCACAATTGCCAATATTATCAAAATTTTTATAAACATGAAATGCTTCAAGGAAGTTAAGTTCATGAATGGAAGTAGATTTAGGGATTATTTTAATCGAAATGAAGTCAAAAGTATGATTCATCTCCCAGAAATGACTTCCATTCGGTTAAAATAATCGCTAAACATATTCCCATTCATGAACTTAACTTGCTTGAAGCATCTCATATTTATATAAATTTTGACATTATTATTGCCAATTGTGAATTCGCCGCTCTCCCATTATCAAGTTTTTGGAAATATTACATGAAAACTTCTTTTTCTTTAGGTTTTTTTTTTCTCTCTCTCTACCCATTTCTCACTACTTCGGTTCCATTTCCCATCCATTTTCCTATTGGCTATTGCTTGAAATCCTCTGTTTTCTTATGGTTTATTAAACCTTCAACTTGCATCCCCATCTCTCCTTAATATGTGAGCAATTTTTCGTCATCTTTAGCACTGAGGACGGTAAGCTACATGCTACCGAAAACTGTATGCATATAAATTAATATAATAGGCGCTGTTAACGGGGATATTTTTAGATTTCTATTACATTGCACCAAGCTCCAACTCAGTAATTATCAGATATAATTGGGTATTTCGACTATGAAAAGTTAGCCAGTCAAGCAGACATTACACTCTTTTTTTTTTTTTTTTTTTTGAGAAAGCACAATTAATTAATGAATTTCGAAATAAACTATACTAGAAAATAAAGAATATAAGACTTTTACTTTATGAGAATTTTCTTGAACAAAAACGTTTTTTAATACTAAACAAATAAAAGTACAATCTTGCAACAGAACACACATGTAATGCTGTTCTCTCAGCACATTTTGATTTGTAATGCTAATGAGAAGTTTAATCCAATAGTGTATAACATTAAGGAAAAACTCAACTAGGATTAACCTTTAAAATCATAATTTAACCATTAATTTTAATGTAAAAAAATCCGGCACTAAAAAGTGAAAAAAATACATATATCACTAAAATAAATAAATAAATTAGATTTTATCATGCAAATTTTAAATACAAATAATTTAGCTAAAAAAACTTAAAACCTGTCGTTGGGGACCACTGTAATACTTACCCATCATGGCTATGTATATTATAAAATATGAAAATAAAATATGTGAAAATTATTTATGAAATACATCGCAAATCCAAAATATAATTTAAACGTACATTTAAATATGTTTAATACATAATCCTGCTCTGGAATTGCGGAATTACTTGATTATTCCATAGACTGATTTCGACAAATAATATAAATCACCAAACTATTCGTAAATTATGCAGATTGGCATAACTTTTATTTTAAATAACGAAATAACAAATAAATTAGTAAAAGATTAATAAAACTATAAATAAAACTTTAAATTAAAAATCACTTGATGACGTAACAAACACATGCAGCGTGTTTAATGTCAAGTGAATGTGACATTTACGACAAAAGTCATTATTGGCATTTGATCTTACAAACAAATCTTAAGGTGTTAGCGATAGTTTTTTGATCGACGGAATAATAAAGTAATACCGAATTGCGTAAAATAAGTATCTTTATAACTTTAAAAATAATAATCATATTAACTAACAGTACATATTAACTAACTATAATCATATTAACTAACTTACTGCATTGGATTAAGTGTCTTAATTCCAATTAAAATATATCTTTGAATTGAAATTTGAATAAAATACAGGGTCACGAAAAATCGAAGAATGTAGAAAATATGATTACAAATATCTTAATTAATTATTCAATCGACTTCATTCATTGCATAATGATAGTATGCAAAATTTATATTATTTTATTGTGCTTTACATCCACTCCTCAAAATAAAAAATGTCGAAAAATTATATGTACCTTTCATCGGAACGAATATTTAGAGAATCCGAAAAAAATAGTTCCGGATAATCGAGGTTACAGATATCAAATATGCTTCTTGCCATTATTACATATTAAATACATACCAAATTTCAAGTCTCTACCTGAATTTGTTTGGAAGGAAAGCATTTACGGACACACAGACAGACGAATGGCATTATAGCGGTAGTTTTAGAGAGGGAAAAAATACAACCGAAAATAATGACTAGTTCTTGTACATATGAGTTTTTTAAAAACAAAAGTTATCAAAATAATTAAAATCCGTACTTTAAATCTCTTTATAGCGTGATCATCAAGTCAAAAAGAAATCAAACTTTTTAAAAACTTAATAAATCTAAAAAAAATCCACGAACTGGGATAACAGAGCTTAAAGATTTCTTTTTAAAGGGTGAATATGTTAGTTACTAGATGTTTCTTAAATCAGCCATCCACAATTGCGATTCTATACAGGGTCCTCTTAAATTATCCAGGACTACGGGGCAAGCATCTTTCTGGGACCCCCATTCTATCTATCCATAGAAATTTTCCGTGACTTATGATGAAGTGACTAGTACTGAACTTAATATCTATTGTATAAATTTTGTACTAGATATTATTAACATCAATATACAGGAAGATGAATCATAAAAAGAAAGTATCACAAAAAAATTGTCACAATTTTAAAAAAATTGCAGGAAAACTAGTAGCAAAATAGTAGAAAAAATAATTGTTTAATGAGAGTATTTATACATTTTCGCCTTTTTTTTTTAATCTTTGTATGTCTTAAAATGTTTTTAAAAAATGCCCCCAATGGTCATCATTGATGATTTTAACTTGCCTCGTTATAAGGAAAACATCGAATTTCGTTCGAAAATAATAGAAGGTTTTAAAATAAAATTTTAATTATGTGTTTTCTAAGGATATAATTCGTTCTTTTTTCCCCTTGCGGGATGGGTAGATATAGGGGAGAATGGGGATACTTGAGCCACCCTTATTATCTCTACAGTTGGTTAATTTTTCTTTCGAAAACTGGCAATATGGTAACATATTTATAGTTCTGAACATGTGACAAGGAAATCACTTACCTTGGTACCAATTTGAAAGTAGGGTGATTAATAGTTGTTTTGACCCTATCAGAAGTAAATATTTAGGTGCATGGTTTTTTTTTTTTTTTTTTTTTTTTGTAATCAAAGTTTTGTTTAAAGTTACAACAATATCTATAAATTTAATAAGTATAATTTAAATTGTATTTTGAATCTAAAATAGTTCAAATAGCTGCATGCTTTTCTTAGTAAAACTCTGATAAACAAAAATAGTGGTAATGGGGATACTTGAGCCAGTGAGATTGGGGATACTTGAGCCATGGCTCAACAATCCTCACTAGGAAATTAGACATGGGTGAAACCAACAAAAAATAAAATTACGTCCTTATATTCACTAATAGATTTTTTTCTGGATAAAAAGGAGCATATTTTTTTTTCTTAAAAAAATACTGGCTTAGAAAAAAAACTGTTTAAAAATGCATATTTTTTAAATGAAAATATCCATTTTATTTTTCATTTTGACTAACAAAATAGCCTGTTTAGATAAATGTAAACATAGTTTTCAATTTAACATTTATTACATTAAAATAACTTTTTCAAATTGTTTTACAGGTCATAATCTCTAATACTTTAATTAAAATTGTAGAGATTGGAATTGTAACCTCTGTTACTGTAACTTTTTTTAAAATCAAAGAAATGACTTTTATTGTCCCCAACAGAGGGCACTACTGAGTTACCATGTAGGTAAAAGCAATAAGATGTGTGGTGTTACAACCATTTTGAATTTGTTCTTCAAACATGTTACCAAAGAGTTGAAACATCTGTTTTGAAAGACTTTATGTATCCTAATTTATCATTCTGTAAAATATTTGTGCAAAAATAAAGCGAAAAAAATTACTTTTGTGGGTATATTTCCACACTGGCTCAAGTATCCTTTCACCATGGCTCAAGTGTCCCCATGAGGGGGATACTTGAGCCACGATGTAAAAGAAAAAGTAAAAATTTATTAGACATAGAAAAATAGTTCGAAATTAATTGAAAGTGGTTTTTAATTGAAGAAAAAATATCAAATTTTCATTTTCAATATTTTATTTTGTTCTAAGGAATTATAGAAAATTTAAAAAAATTAAAATTTAAAAAATGGCTCAAGTATCCCCATTTTCCCCTACACAATGAGAATCAGATATGGGAAGACCGCTATCCTATATTTAATTTTAAAAAAGTAACAATAAAGTAAACAATAAATAAATTAAATAAAAAACTAAATTGAATAATGAATTTATAAATAAAGAAGTTAAAGGTTAAATTAGCTAAATAAATTAACTAAATTTAAATAAGCAAAAAAAATGAAGGTAAATACGGGGAAGAAGGAAGGGCATAAATTTTATATCATACAAAAAATAATTGTTAAAGTGTTTAATTTTGAGCGATTATCTGCTGCTCAATTTAATTGAATTTTTGTAATGTGCTACTGAAACTGACGAAAAACGTCTCTTTCTTTAGTCAGTATGATAGAATGATATTATGTTAAAACTTTCATGTAGCAACCGTATATAAGGTTTGACGATTTGTATTTAAAGTTTCAACTTTATAAAAACAACTATAAAATTTTTCGAAAACAGAAAATTTATCGTAAGAAATAAATTATTTGTAATATTAATGTATATGTAAACAATTTGATGTTTATATAAATTCAGCTTCCAAATTGTCAAAGTTTTTTCAAATGAGCAGTTTACATAGTTATGGTATTTAACCGCCGAGCAAAAGGGTAAAATTGTAATGTTGTTTTCTCTGTAATTTATTTTAATATTAAACAAGTAAGAAAAATCATGCGTTAAGCATAGATTATGAAGCACTTTCCAACACTTAATGAAATCTTTAACAAAACATTGTTATTTAGGGAAATAATAGTGTATAGCCAAATATACCCAAATATGTATTCCAGTACATTAGAACAGCCCTGTATTTCATATGTCAGTTCATGTAATGGGAAAATTTAGCTTAACAAGAAAATACCCAGTAGCTTGAAATTTCTTTTTCAGCAATTCATACTATTATATGGAAACATACTTGGATACTTTTGTTCAGCCCTGTAGTTTACATTGTATCTTTATTACACGTCAGCATTAGGCTAAAATTTATTGTAAACTAAAACACTTTTAAAATAACTGAAATCACATTCTCATAAATCATCATATATAGGCGTCCATGTACCGAATTCTTTACGTGGCCCTGTATATCCCTTTATATATATTCTGCAAACATTTCTCAGTAAATTGAATGCAGCTCAGAGTAAAAATGCATAGCTTATTTAAGAACCACGTTTAAATAGTTTACGTTCATATTCAGTAACGTTGGTGAGCTCTTTTGGGTAGCCCTGTATATCAACTATAACATTTATACACACCATATAATGTGCATATATTTAGCGAAATATAAACGCGAATATCATAATTAAAATGCATTTCATCCCTCCATCAGCTATCATCGGACACATATACGGTACTTCAGAAAGAATATACTATTTGAAATCTTTTGTATGGCCCTGTAAATGCTATGTACTTCATATTATCCAAGACAGTTGCGTATAATTTATATTAAGTTTCAGTGACATATATCAATTTTATTATACATGAAAAAGCTTAATATATTTAAAATATGTCACACACAATTCCTCCTTTAACCATTATCTAATGGAATTCTTTTGTGTGGCCCTGTAAATGAATAATAGCTACATTTTCACCCTATATTTTATAGAATGCATATTTTAATATGTTTGACAGGGTATAACATCTTTAAAATTCCTTTGAAACGATTTTTCCCCATAGGCCGTAATGTAATAGGAAACTTTTGATTCGCCCTGTAGATAAACTAATCATGGTAGAAACTTCATTTTCGATAGGACTTGTGCTAGGGTAAACGTCAATAACGTCCTAAAATATCATGGCAATCCGAGTATATTAACGATTTTTCCCCATGGGCCGTAATGTAATGGAAAACTTTTGATTCGCCCTGTAGATAAACAAATCATGGTAGAAACTTCATTTTCAATAGGACTTGTGCTAGGGTAACGTCAATAACGTCCTAAAATTTCATGGCAATCCGAGTATATTAACGATTTTTCCCCATGGGCCGTAATGTAATGGAAAATTTTTGATTCGCCCTGTAGATAAACAAATCATGGTAGAAACTTCATTTTCAATAGGACTTGTGCTAGGGTAAATGTCAATAACGTCCTAAAATTTCATGGCAATCCGAGTATATTAACAATTTTTCCCCATAGGCCGTAATGTAATGGGAAACTTTTGATTCTCTCTGTAGATAAACTAATCATGGTAGATACTTCATTTTTAGTAGGACTTGTGCTAGGGTAAACCTCAATAACGTCCTAAAATTCCATGGCAATCTGAGCATATTAACGATTTTTCCCCATAGGCCGTAATGTAATGGGAAACTTTTGATTCACCCTGTAGATAAACTAATCATGGAATATACTTCATTTTCAATAGGGTTCGTGCTAGGGTAAACCTCAATAACGTATGAAAATTTCATAGCAATCCGAGTATATTTACGGGAGTTAGAGCGCGGACAGACGGCCATCCGGCCAGACGGACAGACAAACCGAATGCATAAGCACTTTTCAACTTTGTTGGAAAGTGCTAAAAATAGATGATTTTTCCAACCTGATACAAAAAATGTTATTACGTATAGATGTTTAATCTTTGAGAGTATTAATCCTAACTTAATTTTTCAAAACTGGGTTTTATTTGTAGAATTATATTAATTTAAATATTGCTTATGTTGCAGTGAAACCTGCAGCTTAGTGTGTAAAAAAATCAGCCGTCGGCAGTCAGGAGGTTAATTTTAAGCAAGGAATACAGTTATCTGCTACTAAGTTTCATTGAATGTATATTTTATACTACTGAAACTGGAATAAGAATGTTTCATTCTTTTATCAGTAAAACACTACGACACTTTGTTAAAACTTTTATTTAAAAACCGTATGTAAAATTTAAAGATACGTATTTGAAATTTTAACTTTATAAAAATTCTTCCGGCCAGTACCAGAAGAAAGAGGTAGCTTTCATATTTTTTACTTTTCTTTAAAAAATCCAAGTTATATTTTTCAACCATACAAAGCTCAAATTAGTGGAACACGATAATAGAAGATTCAATCCTTGTTTTTGTCAATATTGAATAAGAATGGGAATTTCGAGAAATTAATCAACTTTATACAAGATGGTTTTATTTAAAACGATTTATTTTTGATCGCCAAATTTGGCGATATAATGAAGCGCCATTTTAAAACAACATGATGGCTGAAATTAACCAATGAGGTTGATTGAGATCATAGAAAGTCCTGTACACATTCTCACTTTCATCAAGATCGGTCGATATATGCGAAAGCTGTTGCAGGCAAATAGATTTTTCAAAATGTGAGCCACTTTAGAAATTCAAACTGTTTTATATAAGCCATTTTTAAGACAAAATTTTTTCCCGTAGTCCTTGTATTAAGTTCAAACAATTCAAAAAAATATTTTTATGTCTATATCTGTATCTATCTTTATATATATAAACCTTCTGTGCATGTGTATGTCACTGAACTCCTTATAAACGACTTGACCGATTTTAATGACATTTTTTGTGTGTATTCCAGTGGATTCGAGAATGGTTTAGATTCACATTTCATCGAATTTGATTCAGTATTTTTTTAGTAATTAGGTAAAAACTAATAAAGTTACTGATTTTTCGCTAATTAAAAGTGTTGAATAAGTTCGCTCAATAGAGTGCGGACAGAATGGCTGAGTAGTCTAAGGCGCCAGATTTAAGCTCTGGTTCTCGAAGAAAGAGATAGTGTGTTCGAATCCCACTTCTGACATACGGGTATGATTTACAATAATTTTTCCTGTATTATAATTTTAATTAACCGACTTCAGAAAATCGTTAACTTTTAACTAAAAGAGAAAAATAAACTTTTCTATCAAAAATTGAACCGACTTCAAAAACTACTGCAAAGTGAAAAATAATTTCCTTTTATAATTGTAATGAGAAATTAAATTAAGAGCGTAGTATTTATCGTGCGTATTATATTTATGTACATTTATTTGATTTTTTGAAGTCGGTGCCAGCCAAACCAATTTCAAAATTAAAATTAAATATCCAATGTAAATCTTTTTATATATAATTCTTCTGTGCGTGTGTATGCGATTGAACTCCTCCTAAACGACTGGACCGATTTTAATGAAATTTTTTGTGTGTGTTCCAGTGGATTCTAGAATGGTTTAGATTCACATTTCATCGAAATTGATTCAGTACTTTTTTAGTAATTAGGCAAAAACTAATAAAGTTAGTGCTTTTTCGCTAATTAAAAGTGTTGAATAAGTTTGTTGTACGCATAGGCTCAAAAATCAAACTACGCAAAGTAGAATGTACCTTCAATTCAATACTTTTCTTGCAATTTTTGTCATTTAAAAATACAAATGTAGAAAAAAAGGAATGAAATTTATAAAATCATACACATTTGAAGTTCATGTAAGGTTCATTCATCGTGGGCGCGGGCTGGGCGAATCAGCTAGTTTTTATAAAAAGCAACGATGAAAAGAACTTTTTCCCATAATTAAGAAATGATGTGACCCCCCTCCCCTAAATTACAGCGGTAGAACCGACAGATGGAGAATGCGCTACAATTACAGATTAATCATGCGTGTCTTTTCAATCGTTGTTTCATCAGTGCTGTGATATTTTTAAAAGAAAAGAGTCGCTTGCCGCTCCCAGTATTATCTAGTCTACCATAGCCATCTGTTCTTTTACAATCTAGTCTAAATTATGGCGGAAGGAGCAAAACATATTAAACGAAAGGCTCTCTCCATCACTGACAAGTTTCAAATTATAAATCAATACGATGCCCAAACTGCCTCAAATAAGTCTGCGTTCGCCAAAGAAAAAGCCATGTCTGAGTCAACTTTAAAAACTTTGTTAAAGAATAGGAATGCTATCGTTAATTAAGCAGTGGTTGAAGGAACAAAAAACAAGAAAATAAAAACCGCCAAGTTTGAGGACATTGAAAAGGCTCTTGACGAGTGGTTTGTTCAAGCGCTCTCAACGAATATCCCAATAAGCGACTTGTTAATACAAGAAAAAGCTTCTGAAATTGCAGCAAAAATGGGATTGCTACATTTCAATGCCTCAAATGGATGGCAGGATCGATTTAAAACTTGGTACGACATGAAATTCAAGCAAGTGTGCGGTGAGTCAGCTACAATCAACATTGAAGATGTTCACTGTTGGAAAATTAATGTGCTTCCGCAGCTTGTAAAAGAACTACTCAGGTCGGGACATTTACAACGTGGACGAATTTGAGTTTTGTTTTACAAACTGACACCCAATAAAACAATGGCCGTGAAAGGAGAAACATGTCATGGAGGCAAACGGAGCAAAGAGCGTCTTACTATTCTGCTCGGTGCCAACTCTGATGGATTAGATAATAGTTAGTCAATAGGAAACTGCCAGCCATAAGGAAATCATGCAACCCGTCATGCTTTAAAAATGTCAAGAAATTCCCCTGCCTGTACGAAAGCCAGCGTAGAGCCAGCGATGAGGGGCAACATTTTTACAACATGGCTTCGTAAATTTGATCGGCGTATGAGAAAAGAATCGCGCGATGTGTTATTGCTTATGGACAAGTGCCCTGTGCATCCAAAAGATAACGAAGACCTAAATAATGTCCTAGTAGAATTTTAGCCTCCAAATTCGATTAGTATCACCCAACCAATGGAGCAAGAAATAATGAATAGCGCCAAAGCGAATTACAAGTCTCGCGTCGTACGGCGATACCTTCACCAAATGAAACACGACAGCAATCTTTTTTTCTACGAGTGTCGTCCAATTACAGTCCTCGATGCTATGCACAAGCTTACTGCAGCATGGGAGAGAGTCACATCAACAACAATTACAAATTGTTTTTACACAGCAGGTTTCGGAAGTAGCGAGGACATCATTTACACAGATAATGATGTCCCTCGCAGCCTAATGTTGAAGAAGATTGGCTGGCCGCTCAAGAAACTGTAGGGTCGATTTAGACACGTTCATTAATATCGACAAAGATTACAAAATTACCTCCGAACTTAGAAGTCTGGATGGTATCATCGCCGATGTAACTGCGGCTGACAAACCGGATGAGGAGGAAGAAGATGATGAACCTGCACTTCCGGCATCATCCCTATTCTCGAAAGTTAGAGGCATTCAATTTCCTAAGACAATATACGTCGTCACTGGACGAAGGACCCTCAACAAGTGAACTTTACCAATACCTAAACTAGTTGGATGTGTCAATCCCAAAACTTTCTTCTATGTCATAAGTACATTTTAATAATAATAATAATAATAATAATAAAAAAAAAAAAAAAAAAAAAAAAAAAAAAACGTGGTGACCCCAAAGTTACTTATTATCGAATTTCCTCGAACATTTGACCTAGCCTAATAAGATTCTGGTATCCGAAAAGCCTAAAACGCAAAATTTAATTAATATTCTGAGAAAAAGAGCTTAGTAGTGCCTAGTGTTGGGTAATTTATACTGAAACCTAATAAGCATCTATTTATGTCAAGACCTAACAGAATCTGAAATTTGATGGAATTTCGTCCATTAGTTCTTGAGATATAGTTATAACAAAAAAATTGCAAAACATTGCACAGCAACACCATATCTTGAACAATTTATACCAAAACGTAAAAAAGCGTCTAATTGTATTATGGTGTAAAAAATTTGAAGTTTGATGAAATTCTGTGCATTAGTTCTTGAGATATAGCTAGTTTTAAAAAAAACGTGTAAAATATAGCACAGCAGAACCATCAGTTGAAGGATTTATAACAAAATGTAATCATCGTGTAATTATGTTATATGTCATTTTGTAACAAAATCTGAAGTTTGATGAAATTCTGTGCGTTGGTTGTTGAGATATAGCTATCGGAAAAATCGTGCAAAATGCAGCATAGCTGCACTGCCTGTTGCAAGGTTAATACCAAGATGTAATCAGCGTCTAATTATGTTATATATTCTAGTGTAACAAAATCTAAAATTTGATGAAGTTCTCTGCATTAGTTCTTGAGATATAGCTATCGCCAAAAACGTGCAAAATGTAGCATAGCAGCGCCACCTATAGGGAAGTTCACACCAAAACCTTATCAGCGACTATGTATCTCAAGGTATTGCGGAATCTGAAGTTTGGTGACATTCTGTGCATTAGTTCTTGAGATATAGCTATCATGAAAATCATGAAAAAGTGGCATAGCAGCGCCACCTGCTGGCTAATTTACACCAAAAATTAATCAGCGTCTATGTATATCAAGGGATCACAGAATCTGAAATTTCGTGAAATTCTGTGCATTAGTTCTTGAGATATAGCAATCTTGAAAATCGTGAAAAACGTAGTATAGCAGCGCCACCTGCAGGCCAATTTTCACCAAAAATCAATAGGCACTAATTCATATCAAGGTTTAACCGAATATAAAATTTTATTAAATTTCGAGCATTAGTTCTTGAGATAGAGCACCCACAAATTTTTTGTCACATACAGACAGACAGACAGACAGACGGACAGACTCACAGACAGACATTTTCTAAAATTAGTCAAAACGTGTTCAGGACCTTCTAAAACGTATAAATCCGTCGAAAACCGGAAGTCGAAAATTTTCATGAATCCAATACTTTCTTCTTGTAAAGATAGAAGAAAGTAATAAGGCGGAAATTATCATGATTATGGCGTATGAAAAGTAAAATAATTACGAATTTGGGGCCACCAAAATTAAATGGAGAAAAACTCAGCCAATTTTTAAAATTTAGACAAACCAAAAAATGTTCTGGATTCTTTGTATCAAACACATCTGAGGTCAAACACACTAAAGAAAAATATTTTTCAATTTTTAATTTTTTTGTACTTAATTTTAAATTTTAATTTTAAAAAATTGAAACAAGATGGCGAATGATGCTGGTCAGTAAACTCGGTCAAGACATTAGTATGTACTATGTCCATACCAAATTTCATCCAAATCTTTTCATAAATACGATAGTTACAGCATGACTAAGGTCCGACATATATATATATCAACATTTGTATGTTGATCATCAACAATGTATCAACATTTGAACGGAGAATGGTTTTAGAGTTTGGATGTCATGATCGGTGAAAATATGCCAAAATTTTCCGGACGAGGCACGGCTGCAATAGGTAACTTTTTTTACTTTTTTGTATTGCAAGCTACCTAATAAACAGCTTTTATTTAAAATATAATTATCAAAATCGGTTCGGTAGAAAGCTCAGGACTGATGACTAAAAAAACAGCCTGATATTTTAAATATATAGATTTTAGAAGTGGGAAAAATCAGAATAAGTGATATGAGCATTGCAATTTTACTATATCTAGACCCCCCCCCCACACACACACACACACACTTTTATGACCTATATTATGTAGCTTTCGCCGTTCAAAAATTATTGGGATGACAAACATGCCATACGGTATACGCATAACTAGTAATTAAGCATTAACTAAGCAGTTGTTTCTAAGATTACTTCAATTAATATTATCTGGACCATACCAGTATTTTTTTGGTCCGGATAATAAGTAAGTAGCCATATTTCTTTTTTAATTGAAGTACTTGTTTCTTTGATTTTTGTAAGTTTTTTTTTATAATACAATGAACAAATATAATGAGCAAATAAAATATGATCTCTCTTTTGTTTTCAATTTCTTTTTGCAATACAATCAGACATACTAATTTGAATATTAAAATACCAATAATTCTTTCATATAATTTCATAAAATTTTGTGATATGTCTACTTTAATATTCCCATACGTACAATTAAACCGTTTTTAACATGTCCTTCAATATCACTCTTATCAGCCAAAGAGAACCCGAAAGAATGCGTTCGTTTAACCTCCATCATGCAGTCTGAAACTAGCATCACTCCGATATTAAATTTTTTTCACGTGATACTACTAATAATTCACAAACATTTACGTCATTTACGTTGTTATAAACGTAAAAGTAAGTACACTGAGTACTTTTCAAAAGCTTAATCAAAAATCCTTGAACTTGCATATGGCATGCCACAAGTATTAAGATAATTACTGACAAACGCAGAAGATCCGCAGAATTTTCTACGCTCTGCTGTGAAGATGTTTGTAAAGATAGCAGAAGCGGCTGACATTGCTATCAGCATCATTCCAGAAAAAAAAAAGTTACAAACAAAAATTCTAGCCGATAATAGTGGGATTAGGAAAACGGAACAGGTTTTAATCGGTTGTAGCTCACTATAATTTCAAAATTTCCCATCCTTTTATCACTAAAATGAAAAAAGTTTTAATTTACACACATTTTAAGTATACCTTGATGTCAAAATGTTCAAACGTTTGATGAAGATAAGCATGCATTACGTACATGTAAGCACAATTTTAGAACATAATTTAAAGCTATACTTAATAAATGATATACATTTGTGTCAATACATTTTGACGCCGATATTTCCGAAATCAAAACAATCTATTAATTATTATAGATTCTGTTAGAAACGTTCTTAGATATTTTGACGCTTCACATATATCGCGTTTATTGGTTCTCTATATAACTTGCATAAGCATAAAGTACAGAATTAGTTTTTATCATATATTCATATGTTTTTTTTTTTATATGAAATTATTTTCTTATAACATTTCTTTTAAGTTTCAATTGCAACATAATTCCTTTCGTATAATTATAGCTATTCTTATAATATATTCTGGCTGGGGAAAAAATTTAAATTTGCAAATACTTTTTATAGATTGAAATTTTAGGTTGATTTGTTTGAAAATAAACCTATTGCAATCTAATTCGGATAATGTATACAGGGCTGTCACTGGTGACTATATTTGTTTATTCTATTTCGCGCTCTATCTAGTCTTTTATCTGCCTGCCTATTTTCTCTTCTGTCTGTCTGTAAGCTCTCTGTCTTCTGTTTGCATTCTGTATGCCTGTTCTCTCTGCTATTTTCCTGTCTTCTGTACGTTTGTCTACCCTCTGCTGTCTGTCCAAATTCTGTCGACTTTCTGACTGCTATCGACTACCTGTCTGCTGTCTACCGTCTGTTTTTCTGTCTGTTGAGCGAGATGTTTGAAAAATGCGAGAATATTTGAAATTTGAGCGAGATTTTTGAAAAGAACGTCCCCATAGACTTAGCATTATCATCCATGTCTTTTTCACTCAATTGTGTGGGCTCTTGATACTTGAATGTTTTGCGCATTTTTAACACTTTCCAACAAAATTGAAAAGTGCTTATGCTTTCAGTTTGTCTGGCCGTGCTCAAATTCTCTTAAATATACTCGGATTGCCATGAAAATTTTGCAACCTTCTGACGTTTGCTCTAGTACGTATACCCTGTTGGAAATGCAGTTACTAGCATGATTGCTTTATTTGCAGGTACAGTGGAAAATTTTCTGTTACAATATGGCCCATGGGGAAAAATCGTTTCAAATGAATTTTAAAGATGTTGCACCATGTCAAGCAGGTTCAAATTTATATGCATTTACGAAGTGTAATAAAATATGCATTCTGTAAAGAATGCGGTGGAAAGAATTGTCATTATTTATTTACAGAGCAACACAGAAGAATTTAATAACTTAATGGTAAAGGGAGAAATGCTTTGCGACATACTTTAATTATATTAAACTATTTCATGTATAATAAAATTGATATTAGTCGTCGTGTCTTAATATAAGTTATTTCCTGCATAATACAAAATGAATAGCATTTACAGGGACACACAAAAGACTTTAAACAGTATATTCTGTTCGAAGTACTGTATATTATCGATGATGGCTGATGGATGGATAAAATGCATTTTTTAAATTATGATATCGGCTTTTTAAGTTTCACTAAATGTATGCATTATATGGTGTCTATAAATGTTATAGTTGATATACAGGGCTACTGCTACACAAAAGAGCTCGTAAAGGTTGGTGAATATGAGCGTAATTTACTTTACATGGTTTTCAAATAAGCTATGCATTTTTATACTGAACTGCATTTAGTTTACTAAGAAATGTTTGTAGAATACAGATAAAGTGATATACAGGGTCACGCAAAAATTGGATGCATGGACTATGATTTCTGTAAATATGATTTAAGTAGTTATAAGAAAGTTTTAGTTTAATTTAAATTTTAGCTAAATACTGGCATGTAATAAAGCTACTAGGTAAATTATAGGCCTGAAAAAATGTATTCAACTATGTTTCCATGCATAGTATAAATTGCTGAAAGAGAATTTTCAACCTGTTAATCATTTTCTTGCTAAAATAATTTCTGCATTATATATTATATACAACCTCTGACAAAAAAGTTCAGTGAATGAATTCAGAACGACCGATCTGAGAACACTGAAGAAACAAAACGCTGTACCTGCATAGAGGCAAATGTTGACCATCTTCCCCCACCTTGTTTAATTGAACGTCGTTTATGATCTGTATACAACGTGCTTTACAAAGTGCTTGTTCGATGTGTTACCTCTTAACTGAGAACAGGAAAATGAACGAACAAACGATCAGTTTAAACTTTGGTTTTAAGCTTTGCAAGAAATTCCTGAGGGGTGGTGCAAATTGAACATCCACCATACTCGCCAAATCTCAGTCCTCCAGACTTCTTCCTATTTAAACGACTCAAACTCTCTTTGAAAGAGATTTGACCATATTGGTGACATCCAAAAAAAAAAACGTGACGAAGCTTTTGTACTCCATCCTCAAACAAGACTTTTTGCAAAGTTTCCAGGACATGTATAGCAAATCTCAACGGTGCATAGTTATGGAAGGTGACTATTTCGAAGGATGGTATGGTACCTTTCGTTAATATTTCATCTACATTAATGTTACAGGACTATTCACCGAACTTTATTGTCAGAGGTTGTATATCAACCGAAAATCACCAAAAATTTCACTACTTACTGTACCCGTTTTGATGTTGAAAATTTTAGCAGTTTAATTGCATAGTTTGATTACATGTCTGTTAATTTTGTGTTTTACTTAGGGGAGAGTGGGGATACTTGAGCATAGGGAATACTTGAGCCACCCCTATTAACTCTACAGTTGGTCAATTTTTCTTTCTAAAACTGGCAATATGATAACATATTTATAGTTCTGAACATGCAAAAAAGAAATCACATACCTTGGTACTATTTTAAAAGTATAGTGATTAATAGTTGTTTTTTCCTATCGGAAGTAAATATTTAGGTGCAAGGTTTTTTTACTTTTTGCAATCAAAGTTTTGTTTAAAGTTGCAACAATATAGATAAATTTAATAAGTATAATTTCAATTGTATTTTGAATATAAAATAGTTCAAATAGCTGCATGCTTTACTTAGTAAAACTCTGATAAACAAAAATAGTGGTAAGGGGGATACTTGAGCCTTGGCTCAATCATCCCCACTAAGAAATTAGACATGGGTGAAACAAACAAAAAATAAAATTACGTCCTATATTCACTAATAAATTATTTTCTGGATAAAAGGAAAAATATTTTTTTATTTTTTTTCTTCTTAAAAAAATAATGACTTAGAAAAAAATGATTAAAAATCTATATTTTTTTAATGAAAATATCAATTTTATTTTTCATTTTGACTAAAAAAATAGCCTGTCTAAATAAATGTAAACATAGTTTACAATTTAACTTTTATTACATTAAAATAAATTTTAAACTGTTTTACAGGTTATATAATCTCTAATACTTTAATTAGTTAGGTCTAATATAATATTTATTTTTTAATATAATATATTAAGATTAATATTTTATATTGACATTGTAAGTTCTGTTACTGTAATTTTTTTTTTCTTTTTTTGAAAGAAAATTGAAGAATTGGTTAAAAGAGCGCTCAAAAAACAAACAAACAAAAAAATAACAGTTTCAACTCACCTGCATGGAGCCAAAGGTGTAGACAAAATCTTTCCCTGTGAAATCAAAAAAGTGTTTGAAAGAGTAGAATGATACATCTGGCTCAGATTCAGACAGCTACTGAATTAAAAGCATGAGTTCGACAATATCATTAGACGAAAATTCTGTCAATGATGGTGATGATATGAACAGAAAAAGTTCTTTTGATGATTGGTTGCTAGTAAAATATGCCGGAAAGGAAAGTGTAAAAGGATTTGTTGGACAAGCGCTTAAAATTTCAGAAGATGAATTGAAAATTAAATTTGCTCGAAGAATTGCAGATTCCAAATTTAAATGGCCCCCAACTGAGGACCATCTGTTGGTACCATCGATATAACTCAAATTCAAATGATCCTTCGACCACCGGTTATAACGACAAAAAATGATCGTATTATTAGCTTTGTTTACTCAATTGGTTTTGAATGACTTTATGTATCATAATTTATCATTCTGTAAAATATTTGTGCAAAAATAAAGCGAAAAAAAGTTACTTTTGTAGGTATTTTTCTGTACTGGCTCAAGTATCCCCCTCATGGGGATACTTGAGCCACGATGTACAACAAAAAGTAAAAATTTATTAGACGTAGAAAAATAGTTCAAAATTAATTGAAAGTGGTTTTAAGTTGAAGAAAAAATATCAAATTTTCATTTTCAATATTTTATTTTGTTCTAAAAAAATTATAAAAAATTATAAAAAATAAAAAAAAAGGTAAAATTTAAAAAGTGGCTCAAGTGTCCCCATCTTCCCCTATATATATATATATATATATATATATATATATATATATATTTTTTTTTTTTTTTTTTTTAAGCTTTAAAATTGTTACAGATTTTTAGCCGGAAAGAAAATATTGAACTTTATATTGTTTTAAGTACAAATGAGTTAACATTTCGTAATCGGTCTGAACGCAGTTGAGATAGATTCTTAAGAATCCCATGCTTGAAAAATATTTTTAAATTGCAAAAGATCAGTAAATTGAGAGTATTTTTCACATAAATTGTATTTGGAAGTACTTTTTTTTCTCCTAGTCGACGGTTTAAAAATTGATATTGCACGATGGGTAAAAATTCAAGCAAAATGCAGTAAAAAAGAAATTTAATCGTCAGATGATGCCACCATCAATATGACGTCGATGTTACTCACGGATATGTTTTTATTTTTAATAAAAGTATTAATATACATACAAACTACTATGATTTTGTGATTGTTTCCTTCCACATAACAATCAAATTTATATAATTGAAATACAACGAAATTGTCTAAATAAACTTATGTTTCTGATCACATAAACAATCATACCATATTTGAATTATATTGAGCCAATCATAACAACTTAGAGGAGAGGAGGAAACGCTATCCAGGGCCAAAAATCAACACTTTTCTGTCCAAATCCTTTCAACAGAAATAGTCCAAAGAAAAATTTTCTTTGATTTACATTTTTTAACCTCTAAACTTAATAATAATGCGAGTTCTCAGCGACTTGAATTTCAAATGTCAGCGTTTTTCGAAAACATACTTTTGTTAATTTGCATTTTTTGTTAAGGAAACGAAATTTTCTAACAAAAAAATTAATATCCCAGTTCGACTTTTTCTTACGCTTTGATAAGAATGCTGTCTTATATTTCATTATCACTATGTTATTAAAAAAGTTATACACAAATGAAATTACGGAATTTCAAATCGGAATAAAGTACACGGCTGTTGAACTGAAATTGTGGAGTTCGTGGGTCACCTAAACAATGTTAGAAATTTTTAATGCAAGTTCCTATCCAAATATGTAAGCATGAAATGCGCTTTCATTGCAAAAAACTCCTGTTTATCATACTTCATAGGGAATAAAAAATATTATGAAACATTCGATAATTTTTGTAATGATTATCGGACACGAAACTAAGCACTTTTCTGACAGAAATGATAAGAATAGCCTGTGCAATTGGCCCTTCATTCTCAAAAGACTTCCCTACGCCTTCAGACCATAGATTTAAATTGCGGGAATCTCATATTTTTCAGAATTTTTAGGCCAGAACAAAATTCTACAGGAACCGATTACCATGCCTGGAGCACCTACAGTCTCTGACTTAGATTATAAGGCAATATACTCGGAGGTAAGTAGCTACAGCGATTCATTTTAAAAGTAACTTCTATAAAATTGTAACTTTTTTAATTAACTTTCCTTCTGTAAAATTGTGGGGTTTTTTTAAGTTTTAAAACAAAATTATTTATAAAATAACTACAAATTATTGTGAAATAAATGTTTTAAAAAAGGAACTATACAGCGGTTAATATTTATAGTATTACCCTTACAAATTTATAATAATAAATGTATAACTTGCAAGTTAGTTTCAGATTGGTGTTAAAAACTTTTTATAACTGATATTTACCATGCTTGCAGTATCGAATTTGAAAGAATAAAATTTAAGCTCTTATTTAACATACAAAAAATACCTCTATATAAAAGTTTTAAATAAAATTATATTTCATAGAAATGCTTGCTCTAGCATTAAAAAAATTACACATTAGGTCGTATAAGCATTCTTTGGGAATGCATAATTTATAAAATAACACATGCACTTGTTTTAAAATGTATAGCTTGAAATTAGTAATATTTTGATATGCAGCTTAAAATAATTAAAACTTTAGCCTTTATGAATTGGTATAATCTTTATTTAATTCAAAGCAGCATAAGATAAAAAATTCATCACAACATACTTTTTGCAATATTTTCTAATATGACACAAAAATGCATAATTTTTTTTCTTTTAATTAAATAACTATTTTATTAGTATTTTGGTATTTTTTATATCTCAGTTAAAGAAAGCATTATCATGAAAATAAAATATATATATCAAATCCCACTTAAACATTTTCAGTCATTTTTGTTTACATAACACTGACTTCGGCTGGAGAAATTTTATTTGAGATAAGATAAATGAAATCCGAAGAAAAAAAATAATACAGTAGAGTCTCTCTATAATAAAACTCCATACATCGAATTTCTCTATAACGAATTTTTAGTAGGAACGGTCCCCTTTTCCCATAATTACATTGAAAACAGTCCCTATATAGCGAAATATCTATCTCCATATAACGAATTTTTTCATAAAACGTTCTTTATTGATTCAGTTTTTAAAAAACTTTGAAATTACATAGAAACAATTTTCCATCACTTATTCCTGATTTATAGTTCTGTGTTGAATTTTTTATATCTCTTCTCTACCTTGAATCTCTTTGTTCTTTAAGTCAAACAAATTTACCTCCCCCCCCCCCTCCCATGCACCTTTCAACAATTTTCTCGATGAGATGAAATGATTGTGAGAATGACACTGAGCATGACATCGAAAACGTACAACAAGAGTAAAGTCATCACGCAGTGAAATGTTGAGTCTTTTTGATGTTATAAGAGAGGACTTCAAATGGAAGAAAATGTTCCCGATACAATTTTCAGTATTTGTTTAAATGTGAACATTTTTACTAGAGTGTAACAGTTTTGAAATCAAAACAACAAAAATTTACGGATTTCTTCGTCAAAAATTAAGGCAATTTTTTTCTTATGTAATTTTTATTATACTTTCAAATAAATGTCAGTTCTCTTTTTTACAACTGCTTAAATAATTAAGAAATAAAATATATTTAGGTTAACATTTATAGTTAAAAATTTCAAATTCTTAATAAACATCTCAAAAAAAATTTATTCAAAATTTACATCTATAAAAAGAATTTTTACGTCATTCTCTATGTAACGAATTTCTCTATATAACGAATTTTTTCCTGGAATAATGGATTTCGTTATATAGAGACTCGACTGTATATGATAACAAAATCCATAAAAAAATATTTAAATACTCTGTCAAAAAAGAGCTATCAATTAAGCGAGAATCAAAATCATTAAGGCTGTTCGCAAATCTAAAGTCAAAGATATAAGTCAAAATGTGCATGTATATTATTTATAAAAATTTAACAGTTTTTCACTGATTTGCACGAAATTTTCAAATTTAAGTTGCAAATTTTGTATTATGTATACGATGAGAGAAGGTACACCCAAAAAAAAAGAATTGATTAAAACTAGGACTTCCCTCAGAGGGATTAGTTTGAGCGATATTGCTGAGAATACACATTTAATAACTTGCGATAAGTAAAGAAAATGAGATGTTACCTTTAATTGGTCATTCATTGTGATAAAATATGATGAAAAAAAGCATATTGAATCATAGAATTATAAAATCTTAGATATAAAGTTGCATATACTATTTTTATAAAAGAAAAGCAAACCATGCATGGATATAAAATTGGAAATATGCAAAATGTTAAAAGTAATACAGAAAATAAAACACCAAATTTTCCTATATTGGAAACATAACTCTTTGAAATGATGTCATGAGCATAAACAGAAGCTTCGCACCGATTTGAGAAACCATAAATAATGTTTGAAGAGAATGGAGTGTATTTTATATGGTGTGAAATCCGACCGAATAATTTATAATGTTGAATATCTGTTTTCCACGGATGCAATGAGGTTGTCGATAAGAGTTAAGGAATCCTTTTTTAAAAATTTATCCTAAATGAGCATTTACATCTTATAAGTAATTGTGATGCCAAAGTTATAGCTTCTAACCCCAACAGTATCCTAGAAATTGCAATATTTTCAATAAATTGGGTTTAAAACTTTTCTAGAAAAAAATGTTTAATTTGTGAAATTAAATTGTCGAATGTTTTAGAAATCATTCATAACGAGAATATTATATCTTAAAAGTTGCCACAAAAAAAAAAAAAAAAAAGATTTTAAGTTTTTAGTCATAGCAACATCAAAGAATTCTCAATTTCAGAACTTTTTTTGCTCGTGCATTGATTGTGATTATTGTTCCTACGCAAAATATAGTATATTTTGCAGCAAAGATGGTTACCAACATTTTCTGCCCACATGATTTTTTAAATCGGCTAGGTACTCAGAATGATAACGAAAAACACACAAACGTTAATGCTTTATAGCATAGAAATACAGAATTGAAAGCTAATTATCTCCTATTATATACACATAAATTATCTAATTAGTGCTAGCAAATGCATTTTTAAATATACATAGATCAATATAATGCTTCATTTTTCTTTTATTAGTATTTCTTAGTATTCATTTTTCATTTATTTGTATTATTCAGTAAAAAACTCACTTTCGAATTACGTCAAACTTTTTATAAAAGCGCCTAAGTCCATATAACAGCGAAATATTGTGAAGAGTATTAAATACAAGGTAGTAAGACACTTAGCCAAATGCAGGTAATAAATCGCCAAATATTGTTCTTTTCGCCCTCTCTCGAAATGCATTTTTTTCGTACATTTAAAAAACACGATTTTGAGTCATCTTATTTAAAATTCAAATAAATAAATAAGAGGAAGCAATAATAGCATAAGTCAAAACATTTTATTTCAGCATCAAGGAATTGTAACGTAGTTACACATGTGGAAAAAAGCAGCTTTTGATCAAAAAACGTTGTCTTCACTAAATTTGAATTCGATTAAAAAAAGTACCGTGATTAATTAAAATGTTATAAGCAGAGCTGCCAAGTCTCCGGCATTTTGGATACCGGTATTTTAATACAGAAAATGTTTTATTAAATCGGAACATTCTGCGGATATAAAAAATAACTTTTCCTATAATAAAATTCTGCAATGCAATAAACGGGGGCTTGGCATCTCTGTATAGGAATATTTCGTAATAAACTTTTTAACCTTAAAAAAAGCAACGACCATTTTTCGGGTACAAAAAGTATTGCTAATTGTTCCATTTTGCATACAAGGTACTGATTGTAATATTGATACATCTATGGTGATAAATTTTCAATAATTTTTCAAATCCCATTTATTTTATTAAAAATATAAATCTTTTATTCATTTAGTTTAAAATAAATATTTTGAAACTAATTTCATAATTCTTTTGAAATACCACTTTTCATTGGCCATTTTTTTAAAGCATTTAGGAAATGGTTGTTGTTTTCAGTCAAATATAGACTTTGGTCTCTCCGCATTTATTATTATTATTATTATTTATAAATGGTGGAGAAATATTCATACTTAATCCATAACGTACATAATATATGACTCTGTTCTTACATACAGTCGTCCCCGCATAAACAAATATTGACTGTTCCAGAAAAAATATTCGATTAAGCGGGGTATTTGATTAAACGGGGAGGCATATAAATGTAATATTTAAGGTGTAATTAAATGACAAAATTATTAAAAACAGTATATTTAATTACCAGAGTAAGAAAATCGTTAAAAACTTTAATAGAACACTGCAAACTTAATTAAAAACAAAATAATTCAAGTAAATACGCAATAGTTCAATGTCAGTAAACACATGCAATTGGTTTACATTACATATAATGCAGATAGTTTGAATTGGGTCCAGATTTTGTTATTAGAATTTAATTTACGCAATTTATACAGGTTTAAAAAAAAGATGAAAGTGGCTTATGCGAAATTTTAGAGTAAAAATTGGACGAGTTATTTTTCGAATGGTATCATAATTACCATCTTGAGCCTCTAAGTGACAACATATTATTATTAAGGTACTACTTCAGTCACACGAAAGGATTTGGCCGTGAAGCTAATGCTAATCCTATTCAAGAAATTTATAAGCATATCTCTATCGCATTTCAATATTTTTAAATGATCATTTTTGCAGTGGATAGCTGAGATCAATCTGTTCAAAGGGCGGCGTCGTTTTTAGGTTTTTCGATTTTTATTGCTGATTTTTTAAATGAGGCTATTTTAGTTTCGGAATCGGATTTGAAAATGAAAGTATCTTCATTAAAAATATCTGTAAAAAAATGGAAAAAGTGAAAAAAATGTCCTTTGTTAAACAAAAGTAAACAGAATTCAAAATTGATCGAAATCATTATGCAATTTATTTCACCATTTTTCAAATTCATACGAAAAAAAGAACAAGAAAAGGAGTTCAATCGACTAATCCACTGTACACCTGCCGGACGAAAGATTTGAAAATTTGTTTTCCGTGTAAGAACCTAAAATGACAAAAAAGTGTGGGGGAAATTCCAATTGAAACGTGTTTTTCACACCCATTTTTCAAATTGCCTCACTCAGTTGTTATTCGATTAAGCGAGGACATTTCGTGAAAAGTATTCGGTTAAACGGGGGAAAATAACATTAGCTCGTTGGGATTTAATTCGGTTCCGGAGGATTTTATTCGAATAAGCGCGGTATTCGATTATCCGTTACCCGATTAAGTGGGGAGGACTGTAAGTCACTTTTTTATTATCATAAAAATTATGTTTTTACTGGTATTTATTAACTTAATCGGAAAAAATTTTGTGCTTTGAGCAATAGATGTCCGCATTTAATTAATTTATTTATTTTAACAAAATTCTTTGTATTTAGAAGAATTTTTATTTAAATAGGAAATCCAAATGTCGCTGTTAATAAAGAAGAAAGTTACAAAACTAGTTGGATGTGTCAATCCCAAAACTTTCTTCTATCTCATAAGTACATTTTAATATTTAGAAAAAAAACGTGGTGACCCCAAAGTTACCCACTATCAAATTTCCTCGAACATTTGACCTAGACTAATGAGATTCTGGTATCCGAAAAGCCTAAAACGCAAAATTTAATTAATATTCTGAGAAAATGAGCTTAGTAGTGCCTCATGTTGGGTAATTTATATAAAAACCTAATAAGCATCTATTTATGTCAAGACCTAACAGAATCTGAAATTTGATGGAATTTCGTCCATTAGTTCTTGAGATATAGTTATAACAAAAAAATTGCAAAACGTAGCCCAGCAACACCATATCTTGGACAATTTATGCCAAAAAGTAAAAAAGCGTCTAATTATGTTATGGTGTAAAAGAATATGAAGTTTGATGAAATTCTGTGCATTAGTTCTTGAGATATAGCGAGGTTAATAAAAACATTGTAAAATATAGCACAGCAGCACCATCAGTTGAAGGATTTATAACAAAACGTAATAATCGTGTAATTATGTTACATGTCATTTTGTAACAAAATCTGAAGCTTGATGAAATTCTGTGCGTTGGTTGTTGAGATATAGCTATCGGAAAAATCGTGCAAAATGCAGCATAGCTGCACCACCTGTTGCAATGTTAATAACAAAATGTAATCAGCGTCTAATTATGTTATATATTCTAGTGTAACAGAATCTAAAATTTGATGAAGTTCTCTGCATTAGTTCTTGAGATATAGCTATCGCAAAAATCGTGCAAAATGTAGCATAGCAGCGCCACCTATAGGGCAGTTCACATGAAAACCTTATCAGCGGCTATGTATCTCAAGGTATTGCGGAATCTGAAGTTTGGTGAAATTCTCTGCATTAGTTCTTGAGATATAGCTATCATGAAAATCATGGAAAACGTGGCATAGCAGCGCCACCTGCTGGCCAATTTACACCAAAACGTAATCAGCATCTATGTATATCAAGGGGTCACAGAATCTGAAGTTTGGTGAAATTCTGTGCATTAGTTCTTGAGATATAGCAATCTTGAAAATCATGAAAAACGTAGTATAGCAGCGCCACCTGCAGGCCAATTTTCACCAAAAACCAATAGGCACTAATTCATATCAAGGTCTAACTGAATATAAAATTTCATTAAATTTCGAGCAATAGTTCTTGAGATAGAGCGCCCACAAATTTTTTGTCACATACAGACAGACAGACAGACAGACAGACAGACAGACGGACAGACTCACAGACAGACATTTTCTAAAAATAATCAAAACGTGTTCAGGACCCCCTAAAACGTATAAATCCGTCGAAAACCGGAAGTCGAAAATTTTCATGAATCCAATACTTTCTTCTTGTAAAGATAGAAGAAAGTAAAAAAGTTACAAAACGAGTAGACGCATACTATCAAATATGGAAAAACGACGAATCCAAAAAAGACGTCGTATGAAATATCATCTTTTAAAGCAAAAAAACGAGGTCTAATTATCGAACCTACTGATTACGAAATGTGCATTACATGAAAAAAATACTGGAAATATTGATTTTTTTTTCTTTTGTGCAGTTTTGGCTTCGAAAGGTGCGCTATGTTGCAAAAAGATATAAGCGATTATGAAAACACACTTGATAAACGTTCATACTCAGTTTTACAAATAAATATGGCACATATATGCTCTATACACACCAAGGTACCTAATTGGTGCCAAAATGGCGTTCAATTGCCTAACATGGTTATCATATAAATGTTATAATAAATTGTTTGTTCTAAAAATATTATCATTTATCGATTGTTATTTCTTTTTTTTTTTTTAACAGAAAATGTTTCGTTTATTCATTTTTTTCATTGTGAAATAAATAAATAACCTGTTATTATAGCATGCTATATGTATTTGGTAATCAAAACGATTTTTTCGCCTAATTGGCATAAAAAATCTCGCCAAACCCGGTGCTTATATCTCTAGTATATTATCTGAAGTATTTTATTTATGTATACTATATTTGTTTTTACATACAACTTACTTCTTCTTGTATATAAAAATAGGTAAGTGGCTCCTTTATGCAGTATAAATTGTTTAAATCTTTAAAAAATAGCCCCCGTTGCCCCTTTTTGGATCGAATTTTAAAAAAAATCAATGTCTAATTCCAGTATTACTCCCTGGTATGCATGCATATTCGAAATTTCAAAGTTGTATGCCAGCAGGAAATGGATGAAAAATGGGAAAAGATGTCACATATGCACCAGGGTACATAATTGGCGTCAAAATGGCATTATTTTACCTGAGATGGTAACCCGGCTTTATTTATTTATTATTTGTTTATTTACTCATAAAATGTTTATTTACTTTCATTTCCCTTTTTTAATTATATAAAATATTTCTTTTTATAGTTATTAATTATTATTATTATTTTATTTACTGTAAGTTTTTTTTTTTTTAAATAGAAAATATTTTAAAAATGCGTATGTAAGCGTTATTTGAAAACGGAGTTTTCGCCAAATGGGCTTTGAAAAAAATTGCGCCAAATCAAATGCGCTTGTGGTATCCGTGCCGAAAAATTAGTGACCAGAATTGACTTCCACACACAAACAAAATATAAGTTAAAAGAAAACATGCAATAAAATAAATCTAAAGGGAAAATTATGTCATAAAAGAAACTTTTTATTTAAAAACGTAATTGTTTCTAATTTTCACACGCGAAAAATATAAAATATTCTTTTAGCGATCAAAAAATGCTATTAAGAGATTATCACAAAATCTCAAAATCAAAGTTTTTATGAAATTTTTTTAATATAAAAAAATAAAAGTTTTATTTTCCTGCATGATTAAAATTTAAAATGTTTTATTGCATTCAATATTTCCGAGTAGGTAAATGATTACTATTTACTCCATGTACTGATTCGGTTATCTACGAAAATATCCAGCCTGTGAAAATCACGCACACCAAATTTCTGTGACGTATGCAAATAAATTGTGCTTTTTTATCAGTTTTTTTAATATAACTTTTAAACTATTTGGAATTAATTTTTAAAAGTAGGTGCATTCATCAGATTACCTTCGTAAGTACTATTGGCAAAAACAGAATCAAAATCCGACAAGTACTTTTTGAGATTTGCTTGACGAAAAAATATTTTTGACTTTTAATATCGTTACGTACTCTGAGTATAAGACTTCGCTACGCTCAGACAACTACATAAAACATGTTTTGTTGAGTACATTTTGGTTGTTTTAAGCGAATTTTTTAGTTAAAGTGAAAAATCGGTTTTGTTGCTCAGACAAAAAAATATTGTCAACACTCTTATAAAATTTTAACAAATTTTCATCAATTTTATTTGAATCTTATTAAAGTCTTGTATTTTCAATTTGTAATTCCAACAAAATTTTGTTGTTTTTTCAAAATTTAAATTGGTGTGCAATAACCATAATTCCCTCACGTAATTTTGTTTAATTGTTGTCTATATATAGCTATAAAGTATTAGCGTACATAATTTTTGGATAATAAAAACTTTTCAAATTGAGACGGATTAAATGGCGTTACTATTATGTTATTATGCATTTCGGATGAAAATTGTAGACAGAAAATTGGAAACAAATCAACAATATTTTTTTTTTTTTTTTTTTGTTTATTCAAACAAAATTTCCATTGACCCACATTTAAACGAAAAGATTCGTTGAACCAAACAAATTTTGTTTGAATCAACAATTTTTTTTTTTCTAGGTTTAAAATGGCAAGATGCATCTAAATTACAAACCTTTAAAAAAATCTGAGATTTATTTCAATTTCATTTGAACAGAATACAATTTTTAGAGTATTTTAAGAAAAATTACATTAAATAAGGAAAGTGAATGAAATGATAATAAATAATAAAATTAAAAAATGGTGAAACAAATATATAGAAACAAATTAAAAATATAAAAGTCCTTCCGGCAATGACGAGAGGAAGAGGTAGCTTTCATATACTTATATATTTATTTATTTATTTTAAGGTAAGTTACATTGTTCAAAAACACTAAGCTCAAATTAGTGGAAATAATCTTATAAAATTAGTGATTTTATAAGATTGAAACTAGTTTTTGTCAAGACTGAATATTAATAGGAATTTTTAGAAATTAGTCATCTTTTATTCAAGCTGATTTTATTTTAAGCGATTTAGAGAGTCACCAAATTTTACGATAGCATAAAGTGTATGCCATTTTAAAGCAACATTGTGGATCATTCAGATCAGACCATTTCAAAATGTCAGCCATAAGCAAAATTCAAAGTGCTATAACTCAGTCATTTTATAAGATATAGACAAAATAAAAAGTGTTCTGGAATCGTTGTTTAAAGTTCTAACACGAAAAATAAAAATATTTTTCAATTTTTAATTTTTTCGCATTTAATTTTAAATTTTAAATTTTTTAAAAAATTTTAAATGGCCACCATTTTGAAACAAAATGTTGGATGATGCTGGCCAACGAACTCGGTCGAGACATTTGTATGTACTATGTACATCCCAAGTTTCATTGAAATCGGTTGATAAATACGCGTGTTATCACGTGACAAAAATCAGATCGTTTCAAAATGTCAGACATAAGAAAAATTCAAAGTGCTATAACTCAATCATTTTGTAAGATATAGACAAAATAAAAAGTGTTCTGGAATCGTCGTTTTATGTTCTAACACGTAAAAGAAAAATATTTTTCAAATTTTGATTTTTACGCATTTAATTTTAAATTTTTAAATTTTTAAAAAATTTAAAATGGCCACCATTTTGAAACAAAATGGCGGATGATGCTGCCCAACGAACTCGGTCGAGACATTTGTATGTACTATGTACATACCAAGTTTCATTGAAATCGGTTTATAAGTACGCGTGTTATCACGTGACAAAAATCAGAACTCATCGTTTCAAAATGCCAGCCATAAGAAAAATTCAAAGTGCTATAACTCAATCATTTTTTAAGATATAGACAAAATAAAAAGTGTTCTGGAATCTTTGTTTTAAGTTCTAACACTTAAAAGGAAAATATTTTTCAACTTTTAATTTTTTCGCATTTAATTTTAAATTTTAAATTTTTTAAAAAATTTAAAATGGCCGCCATTTTGAAACAAAATGGCGCATGATGCTGACCAACGAACTCGGTCGAGACATTTGTATGTACTATGTACATGCCAAGTTTCATTGAAATCGGTTCATAAGTACGCGTGTTATCACGTGACAAAAATCAGATCGTTTCAAAATGTCAGCCATGAGAAAAATTCAAAGTGCTATAACTCAATCATTTTTTAAGATATAGACAAAACAAAAAGTGTTCTGGAATCTTTGTTTTACGTTCTAACACGTAAAAGGAAAATATTTTTCAAATTTTAATTTTTTCGCATTTAATTTTAAATTTTAATTTTTTTTAAAAATTTAAAATAGCCGCCATTTTGAAACAAAATGGCGGATGATGCTGGCCAACGAACTCGGTCGAGACATTTGTATGTACTATGTACATACCAAGTTTCATTGAAATCGGTTCATAAGTACGCGTGTTATCACGTGACAAAAATCAGATCGTTTCAAAATGTCAGCCATAAGAAAAATTCAAAGTGCTATAACTCAATCATTTTTTAAAATATAGACAAAATAAAAAGTGTTCTGGAATCTTTGTTTTAAGTTCTAACACATAAAAGGAAAATATTTTTCAACTTTTAATTTTTTCGCATTTAATTTTAAATTTTAAATTTTTTAAAAAATTTAAAATGGCCGCCATTTTGAAAGAAAATGACGGATGATGCTGGCCAACGAACTCGGTCGAGACATTTGTATGTACTATGTACATACTAAGTTTCATTGAAATCGGTTCATAAGTATGCGTGTTATCACGTGACAAAAATCAGATCGTTTCAAAATGTCAGCCATAAGAAAAATTCAAAGTGCTATAACTCAATCATTTTTTAAGATATAGACAAAACAAAAAGTGTTCTGGAATCTTTGTTTTAAGTTCTAACACGTAAAAGGAAAATATTTTTCAACTTTTAATTTTTTCGCATTTAATTTTAAATTTTAAATTTTTTTTAAAATTTAAAATGGCCGCCATTTTGAAACAAAATGGCGGATGATGCTGACCAACGAACTCAGTCGAGACATTTGTATGTACTATGTACATACCAAGTTTCATTCAAATCGGTTCATAAATACGTTAGTTATCGCATGACAAAAATCAGATATATATATATATGTATATATATATATTAGGGTGGAGTGAAAAAGACCAAAAAAATTTTTTTTTCGGAATTTTTTCTTTGGATAGGTCTAAAAAGTTGCCTTTTGGCACACTGAATATAAGGTTAAAATTTCATTTCGTTTGGAATTCATCTTTAGTCCCCTACCAGCTCTTAAAGATTATGCTCTTTATATGTCAAAATCAAAATTTCACTATGTAGTGTAAATGACCCAAAAAAATTTTGGGAGAATTTTTTCTTTGGATAGGTCTAAAATGTTGCTTTTTGGTGCACTGAATATATTGTTAAAATTTAATTTCATTTGGAATTCATTTTAGTTCCCTACCAGCTCTTAAAGATTATGTCCTTTTTATGTCAAAATCAAGATTTCACAATGTTGTGTAAATTAATCAACTTTTCTTTTTCTAAACTAAATTTCTGATTTCAGTGAAATAACCCACAAAAATGACTTCTTAAAATATTACTTGTGAACGATCTAAGTATAGTTACGTTTTAACTCTTTAATTCGCGAATAAAACCCTAAAATGTGAATCATATTTTCGCAGAGAAGAGAAAACACAATAATTAGACATGCTTTCACTTTTATTTTTCGAATGCACATGAAAGATAGTTCTCTAAATATAAAGCAAATGCAGTTTTCTGAATATATAGTAATTAAATGAAAAGAATATATACGATGTATTGTAAAACGATCTTTCATTTCATTCTAATTTATATTGGTCTTTGTTATCAAAATTAGGTATTACCTTTCGTGATTTGATTTTGCTCATATATATCCAGCTCTTGCTTCTACTACTACAGCTGCTAATGGGCACTTCAACAACTAAGTTTATGCATCTTTCGAATACTTGAATCTAACAGGGAAATTTTTCAATTGAAAAGATAGGACTTTCGATTTTTTTTTTCTGAGAATTTCCAGTTTCTCTCTTGGTACTCTTTTAAGAATGTGGGGTGATTTCACAGCCAGGTGATTCTTGCCAGTTAATAATGTTTATATAGTTTGTAACACTGCTTCTACAAATTTCAATATTGGAATATGAATTATTGTTGAATATATAATAACCTTCATCTTCAATATTCTTTGGAATCTAAATTCTCCAACTTGATTTTTTTTATCAGTTATCGTTCCTGTAAATTTTCATCTCAATGACAGAAGTATACGTTTTGTTGAATAACGGGATTGAGAATTTTCTTTAAATATTCCCTCAAATAACAAAACAACTTAATTGTTTATAAAAAAAAAACATTTTGAGCTCTATTGTTGCAAGAAGAATCTTTCTTGAAGTGAAACAGCATAGACAAATGTACTTTCATTACAAATTCAGCCATAATCTTCAGATTTTGGGACGAATTCTGACCTCCAATCTGCAAACCAAGTAATCAATTGGCAGTTGTCAATCATTTAGAGCGCTATTCTTGCAGGATTACGATTTACCAGATTTGAGGAACATTGACTAGATGCAAATGTTTGGCACATATCATAAAGATAATTTTGGTCTACACTTAACTCTCCAGAGTTCATTTCTGTGTGACAGGAGCAGATATTTTTGTAATTTCCATAACTATCTATTGTTCACATTGATCCAACGACTTTCCAATTAGAAAAGGAAAAGCTCGTGAGCCTTTATTTTCTTTATCAAGTTCAATGACTTGATAAACAATCGGTAGAGGCAATTCGTTTGCAAAGAATTGACAGAACCACTAAAACGGACGACTAAATCTTAGTTTCAAAAATCTATTAGCATGATTTTTTTATCTTGCTTTTTACAGTTGTTCTGTCAGAACCTATTGCCATAAATTTATCAAGGTTTAAATGTTTTTTAGTACAATATTTTAATACTTCCTGCAATGATTTTTCCTGGTCCAAAAGATGGTGTAATGTGTCCCAAATACAATTAATTTGACTTTTAAAATCAAAGATTATGTTTGTAACATATAGTTCTTCCATATATCTCCAATTTTCCAAAATTTCCTTTGATTTTGGGGAATTGAATAAGCTTTTGATATTCAGAAAAATTGTTGTCTATCATTTGATCAATACGCCTTTGGGAAACTACAATAATTGATGCTTTCGATGATTTCTCTCAGGATTTTTTTTCCCTTTTACCTCAGGTTTTGACGCAACTTTACAATTACTAATGTGTTTTATTTATTGTTTTGTATAATAATAATATTTTATAACATTCTGCTATTGTTGGCAAAACAGCTTTATTTAGGTTTGAAGAATCACCAACTTCTAGTAATGGTAAACTTCGATTTGCTTACACACGTACTCATTTTGACTGCAAAAATGACAACATATAATTTTTAAAACTCAATAAACCGTTTCAAATATTTAAAAGTAAAGACTTAAAGTTTGAAAATGATGAAAGGGATTACACTATACATTTTAAATATAAAAACATCAAACGTTATTACCAAAAAATCCTGTTAATGTACAATTTATGGTAAAAATCTATGGTATAAATCAATGAAAATATAAATGGCCTGGTAGGGGACTCAAGAAGTTTTTCAAAATTCATGAAATTTTGCATGTGTATTAGAGGTACAAAAAGGCAACTTTTGGCTGCTATCCAAAATCAAAATTCCAACTTTCGATTTTTCACTCCACCCTAATATATATATGTCAACATTTGAACGGAGGGTGGTTTTGGGGTCTGGGGGTCATGATCGGTGAAAATATACCAAAATTTTCCGGAAGTGTTTTCCTCCGGACGGCTGCAATAGGTAGCTTTTTACTTTTTGTAATGAAAGCTACCTAAAATGTTAAATTATGATATAGTGTTAGATATTAAGATATGTTGGTACACTTTATGTACAATACAAGCAAAAATTTATAAAAATAGTTGGCAAAGGTATTTTTTTTTATAATGATTAAATGTATCAAAGAAGTTTTTTAATTAAATGTAGCCGCACATTTTCATATGCAAATACTACAAACATATAGGTGTTTTTTGTTTTCTTTTTTTAATTACAATATAAAACTATTGTTAAACCAAACTGCATTACCCATTTACTTAATCGAATATCTGTGGAAGCAACAAAGCATTTTTAAAATATATATATTGTAATTAATGAACAAATAACAAATTGATACATTAGGTTGTCCCAAAAGTTTCTTTCGTTTTTTACTTTCTTCTATCTTCAATAGAAGAAAGTATTGTAATCGAAATTTTTTTTCGACTTCCGGTTTTCGACGGATTTAAACGTTTTAGGGGTCAGAGATTCCAAAAAACATGTTTTTACAAAATGTCTGTTTGTCCGTGTGTGTGTGTGTGTGTCCATATGTCGCCATTCTACCATCAAAAAGTGTATGAAGATAATGCATTAAATTGAACCATTTTTTTTTTTTTTTTTTTTTTTTTTTTGTGAATGTTTTTGGCTGTGGCAAGGAGGTTCTCCTTCAATTTTGAAATATTCCGCCTGAAGGAGACGCTGCACTAGCGATTTTTATGCCATTTTCAATATTGCACCACCTAAAAGTGTATGAAGTTATGCATAGAATTGAACAAAAATTTTTGTGTATCTGTTTGGCTATGACTTTTAGGTCCGCCCTCAATTTGAAAAAAATCCACTGGAAGGGGACACTATAATCACGATGTCTGTGTCGTTTTCATTATTTTACCATCAAAAAGTGTATGAAATTAACTAAAATTTTTGTGTATGATTATTTTTGGGTAAAGCAAGCAGGTCCCCCCTGAATTTGAAAAAAAAAAAAAAAAAAAAAAAAAAAATCTGCCTATCATTCTATTGTCTATCGACTCGTGCACAGACGGAAACTCGTTTTTACTCTAATTAATTGACTGAAGCAGAAATTTAAGATGAAAATCAAAGTTAGTATAGTATTGAATTAAAATTATTAAAGCATTAACATGTGTAATTATTTTTTTAAATATTAAAATGTACGTATGAGATAGAAGAAAGTTTTGGGATTGGCACATCCAACTAATTTTTAAATATATTATATAGC